>CAKAOI010045936.1:0-75312 GCA_916701655.1 Sebastiscus albofasciatus | reverse complement strand
TTCATGAGAATTGGCGGGTGGACGGACGGACAACGCGAAAACATAATGCCTCCAGCCACAGCTGTCGCCGACGCGGACACATAAAAAAACAATATCCAGGTTTATGTGATTAATAGTGTTAAAAAAAATGCAGTTTAAAGTCCATTCAAATGAACACATTTGGAAAATGATGGGTGGTATTGATGAAGGTGTGCATGAGCTCTTATTATTACAATGAATACATTTCATGATCCTAGAATACAATAGGACAGCTACTCTCAAACACTGGGCCGGGGCCCACTGGTGGGCTGAGGTGGTACTGCCAAATGGTTAGATTAACCTCTTCAAAATCTGATGGCTGCTATTCTGTCTTTCAGAGATTGTAGCTGGCTCACTTTTAAAGCTAGAGTGAAGATACTGACATTATATGAAACTAAAAAAACAAAGCAATCCCTTGGTCCCAACCGTGTCATACTGGCTTGTCGGGAAGGAGGCTAAATATGCAAAATTTTGGTGAGGAAAAACTGGCATGGCCATGTCTTGGATACAGTGACACAGAATGGAGCGTTTTTTGAAATGAAAAAGTGATGTTGGAGACAACCCAGCATCAGTAAAAGCTCAAAAAGCATGCGGTGATGAAATATGACCCTGAATACTTTGGATTCATATAGCAGGTAGTGATGGGTGAGGGTAAGCTGAATATTTATGTAGGTCATTACACCTGACAGCGGTATAACATATTTATAGCCTAGGTTGTCATTTATTTGAGAAGGTTCTTTTATTGTATTCTATAGATCTTGAGATATATTGTTCATTTTATTTTAGGGATGTTCTTTTAACATCTAGTGTAAAACTGTTGTCTCATGTTGTGAATATGATGACTAATGAAGGTCTATACACTCTGTGCTGACAGTGTGCAGGGCTTAAACACTTTATAAAACATTACATTTACAAGAGCTTGGATTGACTGTACACACACACAGTTTTGAACTTGTGAGAATCTTTTGTAAAAGAGGCTCAAAACAGAAAATGCTTGGATAGCATTGCTGAGCTGCTTCCTAGACGGGCTGACAAAATGAGACTTTGCAGTGTGCACACTAATGCGATCAAAGTCGGAATCACAATCAAAACAAAGACTTATGAGGCTTCTGTGGGATATTAGCTCTCCCTGCACATTTCTTTCACATAACACAGAAAAAAATTATTAATCAAAAATCTTGTATTGTCTGCCCAGACTTTGATTTGGATTACCAAAGAGAGACGCTGCGGTAGAAGAGACAGTTCTGGCTCTCCCACTGTCTGAGGCCCTGCAGCCAATCGTAGGTGTAAACAATATCTTTTCTGTTTGTGCATCATTTATACATCCTCCAGAGATGTAACTGTTTCTTTACATTTGTACACTGTGTAGTACCCAGGAGTGTTTTCACAAAGCCTGATGGGTGGTTGGGGACAAACTGCGTGGTTGCATCAAATTAAATCAAGAGCCCCAGTTTCATTTTTGTTTATCGTGCAACTTCTGCACCTGAGTCCCTCTAACAAGCATCAATAAGAATTCTTGGAGAACTGATACTAGGGCTGGGACGATACACCTATCTCCTAATTCGATACTATCATGATACTTGGTTGCCGATTCAATATGCATTGTGATTCTACAAGTATTGCGATTCAATATTACGATTTATTGGAATTTTTGTTAACTTTTTTAACATCAGATCATGGGGAAAAGTTGAATCATACACTTCTAAGGACTTAGAGATGTCCTGAAGTCAAATATATCAGTCATTGTCAGGCATTATGTATATTTTGTTTTTCCAGCAACCCAAAAATCAAAGAATAAAGACATTTCCCTCACAATAGTGGCATTTTCTTTTTAATTTATAAGGGACATGTATTGTTCTATACTTCTGGTTAATATAATCTTATTTCGATGTATGTATTTTGTATATACAATTCCCTTTGTTAACACCTTATTTTGAAAAACGATGTAGTCACGTGTATACTTCTGCTAACTTTGCCAAGTGTGTCGCTAGCTCTCCCGTCAGCTCCGTTCTCTTTATACATCCATGGTCAACTCCATCGGGGCTGTTTGAATGCATTTAACATAAATGTCAGTATATGGGTGCTCTACAGTTGTAGTGTCAGCTGATTTGACCACAGAAATGAGAGTGACGGCCGGCTCGACCGCACGTTACCGCAATATGATAACGTTACCTGTCCATGACAGAGTTAGCATGCAGCTTTAGCCGTGATGTCTAGCTCCGCTTTTCCTGTCAATGTGTGAAGCCCAAAGTGTTTCCATACTTTACTGAATGTGTAGTGTTTACCACTCCGGATTTAAAATGTGAGGGTTCAGATCGTATCCATGCGGACCCTCCGCCGTTTTCTACTTTTTCGTTTCGGCTCGCTGCGGCCGGCTGCGGTTTGTTTTGGTTGACGGATACAGATATGACGTCACGTTACTCAGACTACAACAATAAAAGCGGTAACTTCCTTCTACCCCCATATAGACTCAAATGAAGAAAATATATTGATTCTAACATTAAAAAAATCAACTTCAAAATCGTAAAAAAAAGAAAGAAATCGTGATACGTCGGTGAATCGATTTTGTTTCCCCCACCCCTAACTGATACAATACAGAAAATCCTTCCAACCTTCTGAAATGGAAATTGTGTTTGTGTTCAGTCAGGCGGCTTAATGAACAAACAAGAGCTCTGGTCGATCCATAAAGAGGGGTCAGCTGCCTCAGCTTTTACTGACATGTTCTGTGTGTAAATGTGCATTTATGTGTGTTCTGGGAAACAATATTCACCGGAGACCCTTCGATACAATCAGAGGTCACATTTGGGTGAAGGTTTACCAGGAAGCCCGGATAATTTCCATTGACCCAGACGGGGCATATAACATACCGGTCCTCTGTCTGCCTGCATCATGCTTATTTATTTATCCCCTAAAAGCTGACTGAAGTCGCCTCCATGACGAAGCAAAATGGATTCTGTCATTGTCGCCCCTCCCTTGTCAGAGTGTTTATGGCTTGCTGTGTCAGCGGGTCGCGTCCTCACGCTGCTGGTGGTTCGCTCCTGTGCTGCAGATCCGAAGCAAAACCCATCAGAGGATGGTGAAAAATGCACAGATGGAAATGCACTCTGCACTGTGGTACTTCTGTCCCATTTTAACTCGGCTCTCTGAAGATGCTTTCTTCATCATCAGCAGCACGTGTATTCATTAAATTTACCTTATCTGTTTGTGAGCGTAAGAGCGTGACTATACTTGAGGTTGAAGATGTTGCTGCTCAGATCGGACATGACCACTCGTCTAACAAAAAAAAAAGATAAAAGGGGAAATGTATTCATGAACTGAGCTTAAAGAGCATCATTCCATAAATCTTTAAAGTCTTTAACCATGTTGCCTTCTGCTGTCGTAGGCGACGATGATGTCTTCAACTCAGCCTCAACCCGAACAAATCCCCCGTCTTCTCTGCCTCCCTCACACATGTCATAACTAATTTCAGCAGATCTGCATGAGTGCTCAGTGGGCGGGAAGTGGCGAATACAGACAGGCCAGATTGTAAAGTATTATATGTTTGTGCAGCATGTCGCGGTAAATACTCATGAGAGGCTTTAAAGCTAAATTCCCTGACATATGATGCTAAAGTTTTGAATGTAGAAGGTATTAGTTTTCACTTTCAATTTCCTTTTTCGAGACTAGATTCGAGGAGTCCTGTGAATACATCGACAATTGATTGACAATGTCTCTCTGCCAGCTTCTTTTCCTCTCTTCTTTAATCCCACTCTTCATCCTCCACTGACTTTCCCTCTGTGCATTATCACACATCCTGAACAGTTTGAAGTTCACCACTTTTTCTCTACACCTCACCCCACCGAAACTTTATCTTGATCTCCTCTACCTGTGACCTTCATCTTCCACCTCATTTCCTTTTTGTGGAAACTTTGGTCTGGCTCAGTGTTATATAGCAAACTCTTGACACGCAGCAACCAGAGAAACACTATTTTACAAAGAAGGTTGAACATAGACACTAAAGGACACATATATTAGTCAAATATATGTGACTAAAATTGAAGCTGTGTGTATACGTGCATGGGAATGTTGGAATATGCGGAACACCACTCAGCATCAGGGAATGTTACGGAGCTGGACAGCTGAAGCAGCGCGCTACAGTACAGTAAATAACAAGAAATCAGGCCACATCACAGATGTTACAGTGAATTTGAAACTCACATTTTAATGTCACAGAGATTCTTTATAGCATATAATATACAGGTATAAATACTGAACAAAGCCAGAACACCAGCCTCTGCTGGGTAGCTCGTAGTCTGTACTTTTTGTCCGAAATTGTCGGTCATTTAAAAATGAAAACGACCTCATGTTGTGTCAACCACGTTTATACACCAACTCTGAAACTTTCGTCTGTCATTAAAGTTTTCGGATTTTCTGCATTTTTTTGCATCTGTCAAAATGCAAAAGAGTGTTGTTTGACCACTCAGAGCCACCGTCCGTCCAAACGTCATCATCCAAAATGATATAATAAAAATTCACTCTGCCTCCCAGTGCAAAGCAATTAAAGAATACAGATATTTAAAGATTGTGGCAGGTGATTGCAGAACAGCTTGGAATCGGGGATGGTTGCAAAGCAAAGGATGTAGGAAAGATTAGACTGTAGTGATTGTGCTCTAGGCAGCTAAACGATAGCTTCTTACAAATGTCATTCATTAATTAGCTCCATTGGGATTAGCGCTATCCATTGCACCCACGTAATTAATTCAGTTTTGTCTCGTATTGCAAATTTTCGCAACAAATAGAGTAATAAAACGCATCAGACTCGGTGTGCAAGGTTTCTGTGTGTGCCGTTTTTTATCGGATGACGGATTAAAAAAAAAGCATACCAAAAATATGGATTTGATGTGCAAAGACCTGAACAGCCACCTCTCTTTCTCTATAGTCTATCAGAGTCCTGCCAGGAACAGATAAAGGGCCCTGTAATGGATTTCACTGACTGTCATATTCATACCATTAAGCAAAGAATGTGTGACTTACACCATGAAATTTGTCATGCTTTCCATCAGTGTTGCTGCCATGTTACATTCTAGGTGTGCAAGTATTTGATTAATAAAATTGAAAGTCCAGAAAGGATTATGTTTCAACGATGACAAGATGAGTCAAAAGGTAGACGTGGAGCACAGGAGACTCGGTTGCTGGAGGAAATCCATTCTCTAATCAATCACCACGTCCCTTTATTTCTTCAGGGTTTTCCATATCTCTTCTCTCCTCCCAGCAAGGATGGAGAAGCAGAGGACTCCATCTTTTACACGCCATCTGCCATCAGTCTCACACTCCTCACACTATCTCAACCTCTGTCTTTCAACCTCTTCCCCAATCAATCTATCTCGTCTCCTCAGTCTGACAGCAGCCATCCATTCTGTGAGCTTCTGCTGCATTTGCATGATAGAGCAGGAGTGGAGTACACACACACACACACACACACAAACACACACACACACACACACACACACACACACACACACACACACACACACACACACACACACACACAGTCTGGAGTAAATACACCTCCAGGTCCTAGTTTTAGCACAAGGGCGATTGCTTTTATCAGGCATCCCTTCTAATAAAGCTGCTCTTAATAACATTTCTTCAGCTGAATAAGTGCTCGTTGGTTCAATTAAATGCTTTAATTTAAGGCAAAAGAGAAGTCGTCTCCGTGGACTGCATTTTAACAGCGGAGCTGTCGATGGGTTCTTCACAGAGGAATAGCACCTTCTACTTTCTAGCAGCGCAGCCAGATGGTCAACTCTGATTGTTTTTGCCCTAATGCTTCAGCATTCACAAGTTGCTCCTCACTCACAACCTGCAACCAGCCTTAAAGCCAACACGTATTAGGAAAACTTAAATAGACATTGTGTTTTATTGAATGGACATGTAAAGCCTCTCAAGATGTCTTTTCCACCTTTATGCCCAGAAGTAAATCTATTTTAGCTAAAACTTTTTTTTTCCCGTACTGAAATAAAGTGCAGAGAAAAACAACTCAAACTACCAACGGTACATTATGAAGGAGTGGAAAGGCTGATGCAGGAAGTGAATGAGGGGGCAATCATTTATTTACAGCTCCAAATGCTCCATTCTTGTTTCCCCTTGCATTTTTGTTTCAGAGTCTAAAAAGCTTGGGTCTACAGCGATGCTGATGACTGCGCAAGGCTGTGCTTTGCTTTTAGCTAATTGCTAATGTTAGCACAGTAACTCACAATGCTCACAATGACAATGCTGATGTTTGGCAGGTATGTTTACTGTGTTCACCATCCGAGTTTCAACATCTGCTACTCGTTATTACAATTCATCTGAGGGGGACATGAATGTCTGCACCAAATTTCATGGCAATCCAATAGATGTCAAGACACTTCACTCAAATCCACAAATGGGAACCTTCTGTTGTTGCTACAGGAAGAGTAGGGTTGGGTATCATTTACGATACCAGTACCAATACCAGTACCAATACCAGTACCCTTAAAGAGGACATGAAACGTATATGTTTTAGCACTTGTACTGCACAAATATATTTGAAAAACGAACTTCCATAAAATCTGATTTTAAAAAGTTGTTAAACCCTCAGATATGACAAATGTATTTCCGTTGGAGTAAGGCCATTGTATACGTAACAAGGTGGGTTCGCCTCCAGCGGTGGAGGGTCAGACAGTCAACATTTTGGGTTTAAAAAAGGAAGATATTGTTCCAAAAATAAATTATTGTGCCTTAGGTTAGTTTGTGATGGCTATGATATTTTCTAATTTGCCACCAGACATTGTGTGACGCCTTTTTTTAGCAGTTAATATGGAAAAACATTGCACCGACAGTAAACAGGGTTAATCACACCGTTATAATAACATGATATGAGATGCAACAAAAGAAATGTTCAAAAGAAGAAATCCTAAAACAGGAAGAGGACTACAGGAAAAGCTTAAAAACACTACAGAAATGGTGCTGAGGATATACAGTTCACAGTCTTGGGGGATAACGGAAAGCAGAGTACGTGGGGGCAACAGCGCTGCGACTACCGGGGCTCCCCCGCCAATGGTCATGTCTAGAAGGTAACCCGCAAAATGCGAAAACATGCAAAACCTTGTAAAAACTCGTGTGAGACTCACCGCCGGACAACCTATCTCAACCTTAACCATTCGAGGTCAATGCCTAACCTTAACCACGAGTTTCGCAATTTGTGTGTTACCTTCTAGACACAACCCCTGCCAACACCGCCCAATGCTGCCGCTGTCCTGTGTCTCCTCAGTCTCCGTCTTTCATCGTCTCTACCATTGTATCTGTGTAACTCAACTGTTATCTGCTAGCCGCCGGCTCAGACATCTCCGTGTTCAGAGCCGTGTGCAGGCAGGCAAACCTGGCTGTATGGGTAGCAGCTTCTGAGGTAGAGGGCTAATCACACATCACATTAAATCGAAGAACCCTTGAAGTAATTGGCTGCGAGCAAAACCATACAAATAAGTAATTTGTTTCTAGATCTGGGCATAGAAAGGATCAATTGCAGGTATCGTTTGACTGGAGAAGTTTCAATACTACTTTGCTACTATTATTATTTCGGTCAATACCCAGCCCTTAGGAAGGGGTTCACCAAGTCAGTAGGATTTATGGGAACCATGAATGTACAAAAGCTCTATCCATCCAATAATTGCTGAGATATTTAAGCCTGGATCAATGTGGTGGAACGACCAACCGACCAACAGACCCACATTACATCCATAGAGCCATGCTGCTAACATGGATAAAAATACATATGAGAATCCATATATAGTAGTTCAGATATCACTCCCAAGGAGAAATTTCTCTCTGGACAAACGCTTTGTATAAAGGCCACAGTATTTATCTTTGTCAAAATACATGAGCTTTATCATGGGCTGATCGTGGCTCTATATTTCATCCGAGTATTTCATTTGGAAATGTCTTCCTAATGCTCAGATGTCTGGTTAAGCTGCCTCCATCCAGCAGCTGTACACCCTCAGGGTCAGAAGTTCATTCCCTGCTTCTGCTTTCTGTTCTGCTCTATCCATCCATCTCATCCTCCTCCATAACCATTCCTCTCTGTCTGTAAAACAACGTGATGCAGAAAATGAAAAATGACTTGGATTTCCTCAAACAAAGCAAACAGATGGAAGGGTGTCCATTGGAGATGATGCAGGTTTGATGGGCCATGGTCTTTTAAAGGAACAAGCACTGTCAAGATGAATCAAATAGAGACTTGATGAATGGAAAATCCTCCCTTAATCCGCTCTTTATCTTATATGCACACTTGACTTTGAGGGAGTAAATAAAGAGCAGAATGTGTTTTGTTTTTTACCGTAATCTTTTCTGCTGGCTCAGCTCTACATGGTGGATTAAACACACACACACACATAGAAAGTCAGCTTTTACTTGATAGCAAAAGTTTTCAAAGGTTACGTCATTTGCAAATTAATCATGACACATCTGTATAATTAGCATAAACAAATGGGACTGTACTCCCCCAGATCATTAGCCTCCAAATTATAAGTGTGTATAATAAAATGTCATAATACCAAAGGGCTTCTGCAAATGAAACCTGCTGCTTCCTGTCATAAAGAGTACATTTCGACTTCACTGCATTGCTGAAGAGGATAGATTTGTTGAAAATCATTTCACCATCTGCTACTGTGATAAACTCTGAGAGCTTTGATTGATAAACATCAGCAGTCTTTCTCTTTTAATGAGGCAAACAAGCAGATTTGGTGTAAAAATCTGTTGGTACACAATGTAATATGCAGTGTAGAGGCTAAACAGGTGGTCCTTCCTCAATAACGGTTATTACAATAATGTAAATTTTCAACTCAAGAGGTCGCAGACAGGCTACAGGGAGGAAACACAGTTCTCATGTAATCCATGTCACTGTTTGATTCCATTATTCACGGTCATTATTGCTAATTTAGCATTCATTATTTGAACTTAAGTAACTCTAGTTGGGTCCACCAATGAATACTAATGTTACTGCATCTGTATGTTATGTAAATTGTGTCTTAGCTGTAAAGGCATTCATTCAATATAGCATGTATTATAGAAATAGTGTACTCACATTAATTCAGATTACTTTATTGTCAATTTGCATAAAATGGAAATTTGTCTTTGCACTGGCATAACATTAAAAGAAAAGACAAATCCCTGCAGTATGTCACCTGTGGAGTTGCATCGAGGTTGCCTGCTATTTTGGCATCAATGTCGCAATCCTGTTTAGGGTGGTGGAAAACTGTAGCCTATCCCAGCATGCGTTGGGCGAGGGGTAGGGAACACCTTGCAGAGGCATCTGGTCACTCACACAACGCATACTGACAAACACATTCACACCGAGGACCTTCTAACTGTACGGTGACCTTGCTTTGCACAAAATAATAAAACATTAAAAGTTCATATTATATTATGAAGTTTTAGTGCATTTGCAGATAGGCATTCAAATTGCAAGACATGTTTAGGAGACAAAATGCTTCTACCTGAGAAAATCTGGCCATTCTCCATAAACCTATTTACCTTATTCGTTGCCTGAACTAGAGTGCTTCCGCATTGTGTCATATTGTGTTCTCACTTCCGTTAAGAGCGGAAGTGCCATTATTTTGCAAAGTGTCGCCCGTCGCCAGTGTTAATACATCCATGGTTATCATCCTTTACTTGCCAAAAAGCTGTTTTTAAGCCTTAAAACGCTGTTATTAAGTTGTAATGTTTGTTTTTTTTCAGGTGAGAAAGTAACCATTTAGATTTCCAATATGTGATCAGTTTAACCAAATACATTTGTAAATTTGCGCCAATGTTTTCAGAGCTGTGAGGAGCTGCTGGCTGTGAGAGACCAGCCAGTCCGCCAGAGACCACTCGGCATCTATCTGGCAGTGAGAGTTTACAAAACTGTCGACACAACGTTGTGCTTTTGTATGCTGACCTTCAGGTGTACTGACATGCTTTGGTACTTTTGTAGCTCCTCATAGCGGAGCCATCTAAACCATGACGCACTACAAATGTCCTGATGTGATTTCACACCATTTTCGTCTGTCGTCCTCTCAGTCAATGATGGCTGATGGATGTGGTATTGTAAAACAAAACCATCCATTCGCCGCAGTGTAGCTGCTTAATAGCACTGCTGGCACTAAACCGGAAGAACTAACACAATTGTGTTTGAACTGGAAGTGACAAAAATGGGCAGGGCAGCATAAGGTGAATATCATGGATGTATAAAGAGAACTGGTAAATAGTGTTGTAGGAGGGCTCTTGTTCATTCCTATAAGAGTTGCTCAGTTGTGCATGAAGCCAAAATGACTCGACTGCTGAGTGATAAAGTACCCGGATCTTCCGGCGATCTTCCGCATCCATTGGGTCCATACAGCAGGCGCAGTAGCGTTTCCTTTATCTTCGCCTCCCAGCCCTCGCTCCAGCCTCGGTCTGGGTCTCATTCACATGAACGGTGGAAGGAAAATAACTCTGGATTCGGCTATTAGTGCATTTTACAACTTTTAGGAGCTAATGATTTAAATAAGGGCTATTCAAGTGTTCGTACTGGGGAGTTGATTTACCTAAAAAAAAAAATCTGCAGAGTTACAGATGTCTCTTTCCCAATGTAAGTCTATGGGAAAAAGTATTTTTGGGCCCAATGCCATCAGGTGACGGACACAGAAGTTGTAGTACCGCCGTTAGGCCACTACGAAAATTTGAGTCACAGCCCGGCGCTCTTCCTGGGCGCTTGGTGAATACGGGGCCTAATCAGCAGGTGTTTTGTTAATCCCGTGAAGGGTGGGACTCAGAGAAAAAGTTGCTACTTCAGCAACACAGACAGCGCCATGGATTTATCAATAGACAGCAATAGAGATAGCTGCTTCTGATATGTGCTCCGTCGCATCTGGTGGGATCACAAGCATTGTCTAGAGTGGCCGCGGTCAGCTCCGGCGGAGCTTCTGAACATAATGGATTTCTCCAAAAGGGATTGGTGACGATGTCTCGTGTGTTCAGACCAAAAATAGGAGGTTTATATAAAGATAAATATTTGTTTCATAACCTGAGAGCAGTGCTCGAGGTTGCGCCGGTACTCACCAGTACACAGTACCGGCACACAGTACCGGCACTTTTCAGGTTCTCTGTGAGATTCATAATGGCGCAGCGCCAGTGTATTTGCACCCCGCCTCATAAAACGTATGAACATAAATCTATGTGGGGAGCATCTGGACGAGCCGATGCACGGCACAGTGGAGGGAGGTGAGAACTGAATCTGAATCTGCTCTTTTAGGGCAAACATTTCCAGAAATTCAGAATGTGTCTCTGTATCCTGCTGCATGATATGCAGGAGCATCCTTACTGGGACACTGCAGTCCTAAAACCTGAATGATACCCGACTATAAGCTACAAATAACACAGGAATACCCTTTAACTATCAACACTATGGGTAAATATTCAAACACACCACCTTAACCCTATGATGTTCCAGTTGGATTATTACTGAAGTATTATAGGTCTGCTATAGCAGCTGCATAGCCCAAGTATAATAATAGCAATAAAACCACAGCTGGTTATGACTGACACAGTATAACATGCTTAAGGAAATAATGAATAAATAGGAACGAAGTCACAAAGTTTTTTTTTTACTTCAAGCACCACCTGATAGTATGAATTACATATGAACTGCATATGAACTCCTCTTGTCCGGTGCATGATGGGATTGACTCCGGCTCCCTGTGATCTACCCAAGCTAACTTAACAGTGCCATACATTTAGTACACTGCTCAAATGGATGGCATAATGGTATTCTGCTAGCATGCACTATTATACATAGAAAACACCACATTTTGTATGCAAAACAGACCACAGGAGAGATGCAGTAATGAAATGAATCATGAATATTATGCAGGAAGTAGAATGAATAACAATCGCCTCATTCTAGTTGGCCTTTCCACTTAAATGCAGCATGCAGAGCCAAGTCCACTGAGGGAGCAGGAGTGACAAAGTTAGAGTTGGGACACAGTCATTATGATGTCAGTTGGAAAATGTCACATTATTCCACCCTGGAGTTTACAGGGGAGGGAAGCCGCCTTATGAGCACGATTTTCTGCGTTATGATTTTCCTATTAGCATTTGCTAGCCTCTTGTGAGCACATCAGTAATGATAGCTGTGTGCACATTCACAGAAACCTCAGCAGGTCAAGGTGCTGGACACAAAGGCCAAAGCAACGGAGGACATAAAAGTGTCCTCACAGTGGAATTAAAGCTCGCCTGTGGGATACCCTTTATATGGTAACTTTACGATGGGATTTGGTGATCATGATGTCTGCGGTCGCTTCTTATTTATATCTCTCATTTCAATTCTTGAAACATTGCTAGTAAAGCCTGTATTCACAAGGGAGCTTTGATTTCACAGCATAGATACCCTCCATTTTATATTACAAACACAATATATCTCCAGTTCCATCAGTTTCCTGCTATCTCTCAGTGCCAAACACTGTGTTCAATCAGAACTTGTGAATACCATAACAATCTGCGGCATGTTAGCCCTGTTTACTATGAAATTGCACAAATGATACATCTCCGATCTATGATATAGAGCTCTATTTGCTTTGTTTACTCTTTTTGAAGTGCTACATGTAAGGCAGATAGATGGGTATTGCAGCATAACACGCTGCTGCCTGTAAATCTTTACACTGATGTGACTGTGTGCCTATTTCGGAGATGAACTTCAGTTGACACGAGCTGAGCTTAATGCATGGGAACAGAGCAAAAACAATCATATAGAGTGCAACAGATACCTGCATCCTATCTATCTCTTTTCATTAGCGATGCTTTGCAATTTAATCCCTCTCTCTGCTTTATGAGCCTGGGAGTGTTCACAATATAGCAGTGAGTCATTAAGTGAAGCAATCTGCACTTATTAGCCTGTTAATCTCCCTAATTAATTTGACTCTTGGGTAAACAGCTGTATATACTGTAGATGGTCTCTTGAGGAACAATCTTGGAGTGGCTGCACACTTACTCACTGACACACACACAGTGCCCACACTTGCACTCACATGAACACACACACACTCGCTTGCACAAAACAAACTTGCAGAGACACAAACTCCTCCACATTCACAAAGACAAAAACACTTTCCCTTGAGTGTGTGTGTGTGTGTGTGTGTGCTCTCAATACAAAACCTGAGACAACTAAGCTTAGACAATACAAGACTGAGGATATAGACAAGAACCAGACAGGTAACTTCACAGCTGTATTGATTCTAATATTTTTAGCCATCCTAGCAGCGTGGCTCTAGTGTTGGCATGTCGGTCTGTCGGTCGGTCGGTCCACCACTTTCGTCCAAACTGAAATGTCAGAGTCCCCAGAGGATGAATCCAAATGACTTTGGTGATCTCATGACTTTTCTTGTAATGCCACCATGGGGATGACATTTTACTATTGGATGAGTTGCTGTGACATTCGCACCATCATTAGGTCAACATAAGTTTGCCCTTTGATTTATGACCTAATATTTGTAAAACTAATGACAATCCCATCAGCCCCGGCCGCACTTTGGGTTTAAAAATGTACTTTATTTGTCCCCTTGGGAAATACATTTTTCATTCTGTTTTTATTTTTCTTGATTTACAGCTAACACGCTAAACAAATATGATGCCCATGGTTAACATTAAACCTGCTAAACATTAATATTAGGTCTGTCAATCGATTGAAATATTTAATCGCCATTAATCGCATGATTGTCCAAAGTTAATTGCGATTAATCGAAAATTAATCGCACATTTTTCACCTGTTCATAATGTACTTTAAAGGGAGATTCGTCAAGTATTTAATACTCTTATCAACATGGGAGTGGGCATATATGATTGCTTTATGTAAATGTATGTATATATTAATTATTGGAAATCAATTAACAACACAAAATAATGGCAAATATTGTCCAGAAACCCTCACAGGTACTGCATTTAGCATAAAAAAAATGTTATTTCTGTTGAGTTTGGATGAACTGTGTTTTACAGTCGGCAAGGTGAGATTACTGTTTTTGTCAATGGAGTCTGGTAGCTTTGAGGAGAGCATATTAATTGTATGTTTTGTATGTTTATAAATTTTAATAATTGTCCAAATTCCTGTTGATTTTATATTTTTTAATAGGCCAACATGTTTTGAATCTGTTTATATTGTTTTGAGGAATGCAAAATCAATATTCACATTAGAAATTGCAATGTACTGAATTATTCGAAATAAAGTTATATAAAAAAATATCACGTTCATTTCTTCCGTCTTGCCTAACCTCTTTAGGACCCGACTTGGAAGGACCCGTCCTAGCAAGGAAGCATACTTGACTTTGAGAAGCACCCTCAGTCTTGTTAATCACACTTTATAGTGTATTCTGAATAACTATGGCATATTTAACTTCAAATCAAATACATATAGAGGCGACGGGTCATTTAGGGCTAGTGGGACCGAACTCCACCTGTAGGCAGCAGAAAAAAGTTTGGTTTTAGTGATAATAAGTAAATTAGAACAATTCTGGATTAATGCATGACATAAAGAAATCCTCAATTGCTGATGTTATTTATCATTATTCTACAACTTAAGGTCAGTGAGTGGATATGATAGTTTGAAAATTATGTTTTAAATGTGCTTGGCTCAAGTGGCTACTATGTGAAGATAGACCCACACTCACAATGTCAAGTGACCCGAGTAAAACAACGATACACATGCCCAAAGCATTTGGTAATGAAAGCGGATGGCACGAATTTGTGTAGGCCCACTGCATTTGGATTGGCTGTTAGCCAAGTAGTGTTGTTATCGTTTGCTCGTAGCTGACAGATGTTAGTATTTCTTTTAAAGAAGATAGTATCTGCGGTCACCGTGAACGATATGGATTATCTTCTGCTGTACAGCACAATTTAGAAAGTCTGCCTTTTGAGGAAAAACTTGAGATTAAACATCTTGGTGCCCATCACCTGGGGGATATTGTTATAAACCAAACCTCTGGTAAAAATAATTGCAGATTTAACGTGGAGTGGTTCCCGTTTGTGTCATTCAGAAGGGTTAAAAACAGGCTATCAGGATATCAAGCATTTTTCTGTGAGGATAACCAACATGAAAGCAGCAGGACAATGCAGTAAATTGGGTGACATAGCTACTCACACTGACAGCGCATACAAACGGAACATTTTGCAGAGGACGGGTATGTGCCCAGTTGGATTATCACCTTTGTTAAACCAACACATTCTCACTCCCACCTTGTCAAATACCACCGCTTGGTCAGTCCCCCTCGGCATCGGAGACCGACGCACAGGGTACCCTTCTTGCGTTACATTTTGATGTGTCAGGGACGGCATGTCAATATACGCATGCATAGTGTCCTTTCAAAATAAAATTCTGTTTACACAGCAAGTTAGGTTTAGGCAACACAACCACTTATTTAGGGTGAGGAAACAGTCGTGGTTGACGTTATCTTCACTGACTAACAACTCATGCGATTCATGGGACTGACGATACCGACGAGTCACATGACTAACGGCTAGTGACAAAATAAGTCAACGTTACTTTTAGTTTCACACGGGACACAAACACCGGTATCCTGGTGGTCTTGTGTTTGTTCGACCCATCCACCAATACTCCCACCCGCCCTCAACAAACTCTCACGCTATTAATATTACGTCACTTGCTCCAACTGTCGAATAACGCTGCGGGTGGATTTACATCGGAGTTAGTTGAAAGCCCGGTTCGTCACATACTAAAGGGTGCCATTGTGCATTGGTTTCCATTTCATTGTAGTGAGACCATTTTTGAAACGTGACCTCACTGTATAAAATGACCTGTTGTGACCTCTAGGATAATCAAAGCCTCATACAACTTTACAACCACAAACTAGAGACCTAGAGCATTCAGAGGATGGATGGCTTTCCTAGGTAGATTGACAATAAGGGGGTTTCTGAGCAGTTTCCAGTACAGAAGTGCTCGCCATCCAATCGCCGAAAAATGCACTTCTTGCAGAAATCCCCAAATGTCAAAAGCTTTTGAAACCAAATCACAGCATGGCTTTTTCTATAACGCTCCTCAAGGTCTTGGTGTCTTAATGTGGTATTTTGGAGGGATTATTGATAATATTTATCAATTCTCAAATGGTAAAAAATGGTTAAATTCATTACCAAATCTGTGTAACAAATGGTATTAACCCAAAAATTGCTGCACCAACTTATGATACTTAATGGAGCATGAGAATGACCATCATATACTTTTATCACCATGTTCTAAACCCTTATACACTTTCACTTTATATTTTAATTTTTGCTATCTGTTCTTTATTGATTTACGTTATGTTGTTTCTATCTATTGGAAAACTTGAATGACTTTTTCTCACCGTCTCAAATAGATAAATGGGTATTCACCTTCCTGTCATTCCCTTAAGCCCTAAAGCTATCCATAACTCAAGTGACAGGTCAAAAGTCAGGTCTCATTAACTGTGAAGACATGGAGTAACCATCCTCATGGACTTGACGGAGCCACAATTGATTTCCCATACAATCTCAATCTCAATTGATCTACAGGTGTTAATGCTGATCCCGACATCAGCAAATAGTTATTGGAGACAGAGTGGGATGCAGAGGAAGACTGAGAGATGATACATCTACAGGGTCCTTACTCATTAACCGCTGGCTCTTGTGGTTTGTGATGACATCACTATTGCTTTAATGCATGAAATTAACCTTTAAAGAATGACAATGAAGATCCATGGGCCAAAGAAATAAAAATTGGAAGTGAAAGAAAAATAGAGGAAGAAGAGGAAATGGCAGCGCTAATAAACATGACGAATTGCTGTTTTGCAACCGAGGATGGAGTCAGTAAATATGCAGTAAACAAGCAGTTTAAATATATCCATCATTCAGGGACGGAAGTGAAGATGTGAGGAGAGAAATATGTAATTAGGCATGAAAACATAAGTCAGATCAGGTGTCGGTGAAGGCAGCTGAAGGTAATAGGCAGTCAAGTCAATATATTTCCTTCTATGCAGTGGTGTGTAGGACATGTCTGCACTAATGGAACACCTCAATGCTTCATTTTTGCTCTAGTGTCACACCAGGCGGGCACTTGTGCAGCCCAAGTGCTCTTCAGTTTAGCTCAAGAGCCCCACTAATGTAACCTTTGAGCGGAAAATGAAGCACGATGCCCCCTTTTCCCTTCCAGCCCTGCCTTGCCTCGGAGAGTCTGTGCTCGCCCCTGCTTCTGTCATCTTGATATGTGTGCACAGACTCTCCATTTCCTGCCAAATCTCACACAGAAAACGTATCCCCCAGATTCATTTGTGCTTTTCTCCCCACACTGGCAGGGTACAATGCACCTGCAGAGAGGCAGAAATGTGGCTGACATAGGTGGATGTGTGTGAGGCTTATGAAATTGTGCAAGAGAGAGAGTGGAGTCGGCATGCACACGTTAGTGAATAAGAGCTGAGGCGCGCAACACAACATGAGTCACAAAGTCTTCCTCACTTCACCATCTCCCTGTCTTTACGGCTCTCTGAGGATTACACAAGATAATCCTGCAGTTGAAGGCGCCTGCGACGACACAGTGGTTCCACATGATCTCGCCTTGTTGATGGAAACGATAGAAACAACCCTCTTGCCCGCTGAGCCACAGGTGGTCCCACATGGGGCAGGATCTGCATGGTTTCTAGTACAACGCTGTGTATAATTCTGCAGCGGGAGATGCCTTTGCTGCCCCTGAGGAAAAAAGACGGGGGGATAATGGAATCATAATGGAATCTGGCGGTTTGTCTGGGCCTGTTAGTAGTCCATCCATCTCATGTACAGCCCACGCCTCGGTGATGGATGCACGGAGACGGCTCACACATGGGAGCAAACCTGTGGGATATTACAGGAGTGATGACTGTATTGGAAGCAGTATTGTTTAAGCTATACACACAAAAAGATTGCATTTCCTCTATGAATTTGTGGTGCTTTGCTACATCGCATACAGGGAAGTGTAAATCTCCAAGGATATAAAAATAAGTTACGAGGCTGAATATGGAATGAGCGCATGTCTGATATATCAGATAGCTAGAAGGAACCTATGACATGTCCATTAGAGGATCTGATTGTGTCGCACCAACAGAGCCCAGAGGCATTATTTCTATCTGATGTTTCCTCCTTTAAAATAATGTTTTCTCCATCTGCAACGGTGTGCTCTAAGGTATATAGCCTGCCAAATGAAATAATTCAATTGAAAAGACTCTGCAGCAAACACAGGGGGGGCTGTGGGGGTAGAAGTGTTACGCTTTATAGGGAACAGGAAAGCGAGAGGGGTTTGGCAGTGAGGAAAGCCAGATTAAGAGGAAAAAAAGCATGATGCTGACACTGGAAGTCTTGAAGTTTACGGGAGATAAAAGACTGGAATGGGCTTTGAAAGAAAAGGATGAAAGATAACGTTCCAGTATCTTCCTGTTGCCTCGATGCTATTGGTTCAAATTGCTTTTAATCCCTTCCTTAGAGGCTTAGAAAGATTTCATCTTTGAATACGAGCGATAACATGTGATGTGATATTGACAGCAATTCAAACTAGATAAACTAGAGTAAAGTGCAACCCAGATTAGAAGTTCCTTTTTCCAACATAGAGTATACCGTAGTGTATATGCAGGCTGGCAAGCTATATAAACCTTTTCATGTCATATATGGTTTTAAATGTTTTTCATACAGTTTTTTTTGTCTACTGGACAAACTCAAGAGGGAGAACGGGGAGGAAAACATTTTCCAAACTTAAAAAAAAATTGGTCTCAGTCTGCAAATACTGTGAAATGAATGAGCCCAAAGTGAGCATTTATTTGTTTTGTATTTTCTTTGTGTAAAGGAAATCTATCAGGTTTTCTGTGTGTGTAGAGACAGTAATAAATAACCAGGCTGCTCTCGTCTGTCGGTTTCTTTTCTCTATGTATAGAGACACTTGACAGTCCCTTGCTTTCTGGTTTCTGCTTGTTTTAGTGCAATATTATGGGTTGACACATGGAGAGCTATGAATAAAGGTCCAGAGAGGACTGTAACTCTATTCGCTGGTTGCCATTGGAAACAGACAACAAATCAGGCTTGGAGAAAAAAATGAATCTGGCATCCAAATGCAATAAAGACAATGCATATCCAAGTTGATATGTATGAGCATATTTCAAGTCTAAAAGTATTCTAATGGTTATTAAACACAATAAATTGTAATAAATTACACTAATCACTAATATACCTGTGACAGTGCCTACATTAACCATATAAATGTGTGATTTCTTTATATATGTATATACTGTATACTGTATGTACCACATTCTGCAGTTATGGAGCATTTTAGTCTCTTTCAGCTCATTGTTTTGGTTTTACGACCCACAACTTTACTGTTTTGGTTCAGTCTCACAGTTCTCATCAAGCCTTGTGGAGCATTTCGCAGCTAAAGAGCCAGACGTTTTCCTCAGGAGTCGATGGAGACCAAAGCAGAGCTAAAAGAAGAATGAATTCTGGACATTTGTCAGGTGACCAGAAACTCTACGACACAAATGTTTGCCATATCAACATTATAAGGTGATAATCATAGACTGTATATACCGTCTGACGTCACCCACTGGTTTGTAGACTGTCATTTTTAAACCTTAAGTTTTTCTGCCGATCTTTGGCAAAAATGTCTAAAAGTTAGGATGCATATATTGAATTCAAGAAAACAATTTTCTTTTATTTTTTTTTATCCTTTCTACTCAACATTTACTTCAACATCAATGCAGTTAATTTGGTGCTTGAAGTAAAGATTTTCCAAAATACGAAAAACATTAAAAGGTCTTATTGATAACATTTTTATGGAGATGAATTTAAAAAATATATTAATAATAATACATCCACAGAGCCTTAAGAAAGGTGCGGAATGGCTTTTCCTGAAAAAAAAATTATCATGATTGTGAATTAATCAATTTTATAATTTTGGCAGGTCCAAAATGAATGTTTTGTTTGTGGAAGATTTCTGATGTTTGGTTCCCACTTCTAACAGGGCTTGTGAGTCAATAGTATAACAATGTTGGTATCATGCTGTATCTTTGGGTCATCAGTTAGTGTTGAAAAAAATGGATAAATGGCTGAGATTGACGGTAAGTGCCTGGCAACAACTTGTTGTGAAGTAAATGCAATGGAATGGGGGAGGGAGAATGTTTCTTTAAGTTGAATGTTATCAATGTTATCAATAGCACCTTTAAATATCCACCTCTTTTACATGTCTTATTGCATGTATTTGCTGTAAGAAACTCCAATGTCAGACCAAAAATAATCACATTAAAAAAATGTACTAGATTGCATCACATAAGTGCTCATGTGAACGTGCATTAAGGTTGTCACGAGCATTGTCCATCACCGGCAGGGAGCTCTTATGAAGTGTATTATAGGTAAATAGAGAGGCGACGCCATCTGCCATGTATTGAGCCCATTATGCTCAAGGTGAGTCATAGAAAAATACGGATTCCGTTACTCTAAGAATCTGTGCATCAACCTTTTCTTTTCTGCCTTCCTCACCTCTCCATCTCAGTGACTCTCTGGCTGGCTCCCATTCTCTGCTGCATCTCTGCAAGGTCAGTTCACCCAATTACTCTCCTTGTTCAAGAGAGGTAAAGTGTCCTTCTCCCCTCTTCAGCTCCACAAGTGATGAGATCAATAGCACTCCTGGTCCAAAGTTAGAATGTCTCTTGGCTTATTAGCACTGAGCCACCCTCCTGACAACAACCGCACTCTTTCAACTTGGGTTTCACTGTCATGGTGGACAGCATGTGTGCTGCTTCATACCAAAAACAGAGGAAAAGAAAAATTGCACCTACTCCTGGTATTAATTCCTGACATGAAGGAGAAGCACCTGGTGTTGAATTCTTGGTGAATTTCAGGTAACAAAATTATTGCAAAGTTGTTATATTTTGGAATGAAACCCACCATTTAATTTTTAATCATTGTGCTCCATCTAACAATATCAGTCAGTACAGTAAAAGCAAACAGATGCAGAATAATAATGAGTTTGTTCACTGAACTGTTTTTACTGCATTGAGTTATGTTTTATGGAATTGTATGAATAGGCTGCAGCAGAGGGTATTATATTTAGTGTTAAAGTAAATAAATATGTGGATAAAATATGAACCCTGCAGCTACCTAACTCTACTTCTTATTTTTATTAGTATCATAAATTTGATTTTCCTGTTACAAGAGAAATTCAATAATAAACATATAGATCAGCTTGAGGGACTGGATACATTGCATTCAATCAATAACAACAGAAGTGGCTTTATACCTCCCTACACTGTAGTTTTTATTGCATTAATTCCTGTTGAGAAACTCCTACTCTGTTGTTCCAAATCTGCTCATATCTCTGTTGTTTATGCTTCACTCTAAGAAAATGTGGCCATTGAATTATCAGCAACAGTGATGTTTTCTGCTTGATGTAACTTTACGAAAACAAAGTCATTAGTTCCATTAGGTCTGTATCACTCTGCTTCACCGCGCGCTGCTTTGGCTTACACCGAGCCCAATTAAACTACAGGCCTGTCATTCACTTCTGTTTCTTATAGTTTCACATCTCAGCTTGTGCCGCAAGATACAATAATGAAATTTGTTGTTGTAAAATTACACTCGTGAATTCATAACAATGAATGCATACAAGGACTCAAACGCATGCCTCGCTGGAAGCACCCACGCAAACACACACACTCACACTAACACACACACACAGGCATATGTTTAAGAAAAGACAAATTTTCATTAAATTACAAAATATGTGTGAAGCATATGCATGTTTTATGAATAAGTATGCAGAGTACACAAGGTTGCCATATATCATATACTGTGTGTACATGTTTGTGTGTTTTTGACAAGGTGGAGTATGTGTGTGTACATTCAAATTAGAAAACCGTTGATTAAAAAGCTCTGAAGCGAATCCCTGTTAATCTTGACTAATAACAAAACAATGAATCTGCTTTGCATAGAAAGCTTTAAGTGATGCTGGCACACATACACACATGGCAGCAGCCCCATCCATTAAACATCGTTTCCCATACTGTACATACAAATGCCGGGTGAATGAACTAAGATGAATGCATAGCGTACGGTAGGAGTTTTTTCACTGAAAACAGCTGCCTGCTGCAGCTGGAAATGAAAGGTAATGAGAGTCCGAACCATAAATCCAAAACAATGAGCTGGAAGACGCTAAAACACTCCGTAGAGCTGAGTAGGGCTGCAGAGTCGAGTGATAATTCTCTGTGGGTATGACACAATACATCATTTGACCTCTTTTAATACAGACATATTGCTTTGTTGTGCAGCTTTAAGGATGAGAATGTCCAAACATTTGCTTTGATTTAGTACTTCAATATTGGTTCACGCTGTCCATACAAGATCCTGGGATTGTGTCCAATTTTTTATGCATGTTAAGACCCCCTTGCAAATTTATGCTGTTCTGCATACTACATACTGTACATACTTATATGGAGCTGGCTCCTGGTAGAGAAACATAAGCTCACAAAAGAGACGACAGTTTGTCTTATCAAGATGCCTGTGATGTCATGCTATGGTGAAACATGCCAAACACAACAGAGGGTGTAACCATAGAATAGAATAGTATAGTATAGGAGTGGAACAGACATTGAGTTGTGATCATTTGATCATTTGAAATCCTCCTTATTTTTGAGGTTGCAGGGTCGGCAAGTACAGTATGTACTGTACTCATTTCCTCTGGCTCTCTGTGCTTTGTAACGTTACTGCTCAACAGCTCGTTTTTAGTCGGTGCAAAACCTCACCTCAGTAAGTCCCCCACTTTCTGTAAGTCGGTTTAGTTCATACGGAAGTTCAACAGTACACATAAAAATGGCCGCTGCTCTGACCATCCTGCTACGTTGATGGGAATGTCCATTCTACTCCTAATCTATTTCTATGGGTGCAACGCTTACAAAATCACTTTGGCTGTTCCTTCCCCAGTCTTTTCTCCAACATGACCAAATATACTGTATCACTATAGGAATGTACATCTCTGTTAGTAGCCTCAGTCAAACAGAATCCTTATGTCACCCACATATTAACTGCAGCTGCATATGTTTACTGTGGGTCCCTATAAAACAAATTGTAAGGCAGCTATTGTCGCCAGTTATCCATATATTGTATGTAAATAGGTCATTCTGAAGGATCTTATTCCCACAAAGGTTAATGGCACTGATGCGTAATGTAAAGGGTCATTAAGAAAAGCCAAGGGAGCCGAAGACTACTGGATCAGCACTATAACTACTGGATCAGCACTATAACTACTGGATCAGCACTATAAGACCCACGAGTGTATAAGGAAAAGAAATCGAGCCCGGGGCGATACACAGCGCTGCACAGCAGGCCGCTGACCTTCAGAGCAACACAACAGTCACCACATTGTCAACACAGTAGTGTGTACACTACTTTGAGTTGTGGTGTGTGTGTGTGTGCAAAGTCGCCCTTTAAGCTCCTTGTCATCGAGCTGTCCGGCTTCGTCACGCGTGCCACAGGAGGGCTAGAAACACCATGCAATACTCAGACCTGATCAGTTCACACGGAAAGAGGACACATGTAAGAACGTACGAGATAATGCATAGTGCTGACCGACAGATCTTATTTTCATCATCATTGTCATATGAACATGCGCGATAAACACATCGCAACAGACTGCCTGAAATGCGATGACACCACACACGCAGCAAAGTCGACGGAGATGACCAGAGAGGCCACGGTGGAGACAGTGAAGTGGACCACGGGAAGTCGACTACAACTACGCTCGTTACTGTAAGTAAGTGCAATAAAATCTTTACAAGTGTAAAACCAAGACTTTATCAATACACTTGTTCAACAAGCATAAACGTGATGTAACTGTTAAACATGTAGAAAAGCCATTGTTCAATCTGCTCTGTCCACAGTATCTCATCCACCGCCACTATGTTTACACAAGTAGGCCTACAGCACACTAGATCGCCTAATAGCGAATAGTTACAAACTAACAATTGTACGTTTTTTGGTGAGTTGCTTCTTAGTGAAGGCTCTGAAAGACTTTAAGTTCCTTGTAGTAAGCACTGTTGCAGTGTATGTATCCGGGGAATTATTGTGAATGGTGGAACAGAAGGAGTGAAGCGGCAATGTGCTGTTGTTGACAAGGTTGGAGTTATAAAGTTGTTGCCGTCTTGATGCAGACTACAGAGCCTCCGTGTTATTCATTTATTACCTTCATAAAGTATAGACACAACGTAACCCTCGGCTACACAAGCTAAAACAAAAGCTGTCTGTCTGCTGTCTAACGGTTTAGCTTAGTTTGCCATGTGTCTTACAATGGTTGTAAACAATGAGAGCGCAAGACATTGGTTGAGGGGAAACCTGGGAGTGGGGTCGCCTGTTAGTCATCGAAAAAACTGGGGAATTCTACACTATCAGCTAAATTGAGTTTAATTGTGGCACAATTAGCGAGCTAAGCTAAAACAAAAACCGTCTGTATGCTGTCTAACGGTTTAGCTTAGTTTGCCACACATCTTAAAATTGTTATAAACTTGGCAGCTGGCTGAGACAAAGCAGCCCCTCCTCTCTCTACCAGTGGTACCTACAGCACTGAATCATATTAGCAGGGGGAGGAGGACAGAGGACAGGAGGAAGGACTGATACTGACTGATGTGTATGTTCTCCATTCTTTCTAAGCTTCACTCAGTATTTTGATGTCAGGAATGAGATTTATTTTATTAACATTTTAGATTTGTTCCAGTGAGATATTGAGTTCATACAGTATAGTGATGCTATGCTGTTATAAACACTACTGTTGCTGCTCTAGAAACAACATTTAGCCTAGTTATATTCAAAATAATTCATTTTAATACGGTTTTGAATTTAAAGACAACCAGGCTGACACAGGAAATGTATAGCTAATACGCACACTTTATTTGTTTATTTATCGCAAGTCATATTGTCATTGCAATTTTTAACGATGTTATCACACATCGCAGATTCGACTTATATCGTGCAGCTCTAATACAAACTGGAGCAGCTGAAGGTTAAGGCTACTGCACCCTCTCAATGCAAGCGGCCTTCCTGTGGATGTGAATGACATCCTGGAGAAGATCACAGCAGGACAGAAACTCATGACAACCCTGAACATTACATTCACCAACAGGGAGGGTCACCTCTTCAAATCAAAGGTCTGCCGAGAAACAACACACACAGGTCAGTACCTGATTTAGACATCTAAGCAATCCACAGCTCTCACAAGCTCTCGGTGTGAGGAACACGATCGGATAGAGACACAGATAAATGAATAAATGAATAAATGAATGAATGAATGAATGAATGAATGAATGATTTTGACAGAAACTGCTGTTCTTCAAATACGTTTTTTTCCACTCTTTTTTGGCTCGAGGGATGGAGATGTGGGTCGTTCGTTGTCCACCACTTTGGACCAGACTGAAATGTCAAACTATTAGATAGATTACACACTTAATAACACATAACACACACTTAGGTAATCCCTTGACCTTTCCTCTAGTGCCACCATGAGGTTGATATTTTTAGGTTTTAGTGAAATATCCCAACAACTGTCAGATGGATTGACATGAAATTTGTCTTGTTTTTTTTATATTCATGGTGTCCAGAGGACGAATCTTAATGACTTTGGTGATCCCCTGACATTTACATTTAGTGGGTCGAGCAGGTCAAATTTTCCTATATCCCTTGAAATATCTCTACATCGTTGATTTATTTAATCATGCAAGTCCATCAATCTTAAAGAGGACCTATAGTGCTTTTGTACATTTCCGCTTTCCTTTAGTGTTATATAGTTTTTTGTGCATGTAAAAGGTCTGCAAAGTTACAAAGCCCAAAGTCCACAACAAAGGGAGTTACACTCCACCACAGAAACACTGCTCCTGAAACGCCTTGCTTGAAGTCCTGCCTTTTCTTCCGTAACGTGGTGATGTCACCAAGTTACACATTTGCATAATACCTGCTTAGGGGGCTGGTTTGGCACGCCCTCAAACAAAGCTAGTTAGAGCGGAGCTGGAGTGGAATCTGAAGAGTTTGCTTTGGTTGACCAATCACAACTTTTCTCCATTAAACCACCAACGTTTTTGCAATCTTGCCTTCATCAAGATGGCGCCTGAGACTGTTTGCACTTTCCTTATATACAACACATTGATCTGTGATGTGATCAATATATCACCACGTACAGTATACAAAACACTGCAATTATCCTTTTCCTCAACAATACTATTTACAAAATAGCACGCCCTTAGTTGATAGGAAAAAGGCAAGAAAAATATCATACATAGAAAGTATAACTTTATAATCAACCTTTCACAATATTCTCTAGCTAATACACTTTTTCATTTTGACCCAAAAAAAGACTGAGCACACATCCTGTATTCTTTCAACCTCATTATTCAGATTACTAGTTCAAAATACAGTGTGTTACAAAGGCCAGCACCACTTGGACAATTCTACCCCCACAGCCCCCTCACACTCCACTCTTACAACTTTAACCCTTTCACAGGGTGTTTTCAGTTCATGAAAGTTAATTCTAACCTTTTTGGTTGCCTAAAAATGTCTGATTCAGCATTTGGTTGTACTTAGCTTCACCCACTCATGGCGACGGCCAAAATGCCAAACTTGAGGCTTCAAAATGGCAGTCCACAAATCAGTGGGTGACGTCACCGTGACTACGTCCACTTCTTATATAGAGTCTATAATTTGAACTTAACCCATCCTTCCAAAAACTAAATTTCCAATAGTCCTCAAAAGAATACCTTCAATGGAAAACAAATATAATCCAGTATGGGAAAAAAGAAATGGCTTCAAGTCTAATTCCATATTAAACCCTCTCAGTCTAGAAATCCAGAATGCCTCCCTGGTATTGTAACCATGACGATGATCATTCCCTAACATTAAGTTGTCTGAACCCAACTATACCTTAACCACAGTATATTTGCCATAACCACAATCTTTCCCTAACCTTAACACCGTTCCCATGCAAAGATAATGTAGAAAGCAAGATCGTCCAACACCAACGTTGTTGTCTGGCGACGTCCTCAAAGATAAACTTGAAACGCAATTTCAAACCACTGCAAAAGAGACATTATATGCTGGGACGACATAAATATGATATTCTATACAAGCATGCACAACATCATCCAGAGCAGACACCACAGTACAATGCTGATACTGCAGTAGCCGCAGATATCGCCAGAAGGGTAACCTTCATTTAGCCTTTTGTGTGAGAATTGAAAAGTCATACACAAAAGGCTACTTGAGAGGAGTCTATTTCCCTCAAGGGTCTAACAGGTTACACAAATTGTAATTGTAATCTTTGACTGGGCTCTCGGGAGCAACACATTCTTGAAATTGAACCTTGTGTGTGTAGTGCATTAACATGCTCTCGGTGTCACACACTCCTTAAGGTGAAACAAGGAAAAGGAGGGTCGACAGAGGTCTGCCGACCCACGTCCTCCTCGTTGCTTCCCTTCCCTCCCACCCTCTTCTCCCGGTCTCCTTCTGGTTGGCATCACTTCCTTTCTCCCCCTCGCTTTCTCTCTCTGCCTCTTTAATGTAATCATTCACCAGTGAACTCAGGAAACCCAGACGCTTATTGGGTTGCAAGGACAAAGGAAGTGCATTTGCCCACTCACACTCACACAAACACACACAGACACAAACACACACACACGCAGGCAAGAAGACATGCAATCTCTGCGTGCCCGACACCTGTTGCTGCTGCTGCTGGATGGGAGACTGATCTAATTTCCCCTTGATTAACTTTCAGCCGACATACTCAACCCCTCCACTATAAACAAAAGGAGGGAAACACTGAGTAATGTCCGTTATGCTTTTTCCTTTCACCCTTCCTCATCTTGTTTCAATCGTCTCCGTGGGTTATTAGAGACTATTACATTAAAGCTGATTCACTGTTTGACCCCCTCTTCTTCAAGGAGGAGTTAAGAGTGACCAAGGTGTCTCTTCTAAGCCTCAGAAATTCATTTGGCAGGGCTCAGGAGGCACTTTGCTAGATGAAGAGAGGGCTGCTCTCCAATCATTAAATAAATAATAAGTCCTGAGTGACTGAACTTAAACCCTCTGACACTCACAATAGACGTTTATGTATTTTTTAGGGTGGTACAGGGGGCATTTAGGGGGACATAGCAGAAGTGTCAGCGGAACACACATAGAAGTGGTGTACATCATCTGAAAGCTGAGAACCTGAAGATTAATTTGAGATGCAGATCTGTGCCAAGTTGTTCTAGTCACAAATCAGAAATAAACATGAATGATTTAAAATAAATGGTGAAAGTGTATAAGGGTTTAGAACATGATGATAGTATTATGTTTCATAAGTTTTTGCAGCAATTTTTGTGTTGATACCATTTGTTACACAGATTTGGTACTAAATTTAACAATTGTTACTACTCAAGGATTGATAAAAAATGATTAAAAGAAATCCCTCCAAAATACCACATTAAGACATCATGACCTTGAGGAACACCATAGGAAAAAGCCATGCTGTGATTTGGCATCAAAGACTTTTCACATTTGGAGATTTCCGCAAGAATTGCATTTTTCAGCGGTTGGATGGCGAGCACTTCTGTTCTGGAAACTGCTCAGAAACCCCCTTACTGTAAATCTACCTAGGAAAGCCATCCATCCTCTGAATGCCCTAGGTCTTCAGTTTGTAACTGTAAAGTTTCACGCGGCTGTGATTATCCTAGAAGTCACAACATGTCATTTGAGGTCAAGTTTAAAAAAATGGTCTCACTAAAATGAAATGACTGCTATGGGGACTAACATCATCACACATGAATACAATTGGGCTCATGGGATTCACAAGAGTCTCAGCTTTCCAGCGATACCCAATTTATGCAGTTATAAGACTGTTTAGGGACCCGAGTATGAAGAAATATTCAAATATACCATCTTTAGAATAGGTGAAAATAACATATTTATACTGCATGCATAAAACTGCATGTTTTTTCCCCAAAACTGCATATGATTATCATAAACTAGCATGACATAGGTGGTACCAATGGATTCCTTAGGTTTTCTAGTTTCATATGATATCTGTATCTTCTAGCTCTAAAACTGAAACTGCTACAGCCTCTGAAAGACAGTAAACTCGGTCGGGATCCTCAGAGGGTTAACCCGGGATTAACATTGGTGTCTTCTTGATTCACTACATGTTGTCTATGAAAAAGAGAAAAGACATGACAAATTGGTGACAAACACAAGGCTTTCATCCAGAGGGACCGCTGTTCGTGTCCCATGCGTCGCGTTACAATCAGCTCTTGGTTCGTGTTCAGTGTTCTCAACGTTCAGTGTCATTGTCACTGTAAAAACGTTGTAATTTAAAGCCCAACCCTGTAGTTCTTTCCTAAACCTAACTATAGTGGATTTGTTAGGTTTGTTAACAATGTTATGTTGTTACATTATTATTTTAACACATCAAACCTTAACCAAGTAGTTTTGATGCCTAACCAATTGTTTTAACCACATGGCATTGCGTTTCTGTAAGCGTGATACAAGGCTGATATGAAATGTATTTATGAAACATATTTGTGGTTCAGAAACATCAGAGATATTCAACGTATCCATGGTTTAAAGACACGTCCAAATGTGTTGTCTTATAGTGTAATGATCAGTACTTTTTGACCTCCCCAGCCTGTCTGTGGCACTCCATCCATCCATCACTCCTACTGAAGATGTTAATCTTTAAAAATAGGTCACAACACCATGTTGGAGATATTTTCAGCCTTGGGTTTGGTGATCCAGTGAGTATTTATGCCAGCAGGATGGTGTATGTGGGACAGACTCTAAATAACTACAGTGTTCATGTAATGAAGGATGTCACTCACTGTAACAGTGACTATGTTTACATGCCCACTAATATTCCACTATTATTCCAAATTGAGCATTTTCTAATTAAGACGTGGGATTTGCCGACATTCAGGTTTTCGAAGCATTCTTTGAACATGAATACATTTGGAATATGCATCTCAATTGGGTTTTTTTGTGGCAGTTTGCGACACATGGCCCCACGGCCTCTTGCGGCCAGCTCTGTGCGTTGTACACAAGCCAACTAGCTGACAGTTTGCAAAGATGCATGGCCAAAAGAAAAGGATTAAATCCTGAATCCAAATTGGCAGAAAGGAATATCCGTCTCTCTCAAATTTGACAGCTACACTAGAAAACAGTGATATCAGGCACTGAATTTGATGAATATACTCTTTTTCAGACCACAAATGAGACAAGAGTTGGCGAGCTACAGAGCACACCGCGGTCCCTCTGTCTAAAGTTACCTCACTCCCCGTCTCTGAGACCGGGAGGAAAGCGAACTGCAGCTTTGGAGATGGACCTTCAGTAAGCGGCTGTAGCAACTCTAATGGTACGTGTCCACTGGGGCGGTTTTAACGCCAGGGATCACCTGGCTTTCCAGCATTGGACGCTTGATGGGCTGCCACTAGACACAAGGCACTCGGCTCCTGGACAAACGCTTTATCCTCGTGGGCTGCTGCTCCCAGCTTTCAAACCGGAACCAACATGGCGGCTCGTTTGGAAACTGTCTTCTCTTTCATACACAAAAATTGTTCACCAAAATGTGTCTCTGAAAACATTTTATGTGAGAAAAAAGCCAAGCAGTTACTGAATTTGTCTTTATTTTGGATTGACAACAGTTAGTTTAAAAGTTCCTCTGGAGTTTCCAGAGGCGGCAAGTCGTGTCGTAAGCTCTTGATTTGCATAAATTATCCTGGACCTCAACTTTATGCAAATGAGGAGCGGGCGACGTGACGGTCCATTTCTCGAATTGCGCTGATACACTACCAGAATGCATTGCTTACATAGACAATGAATGTGAAGTGTGGAAAGGACAGAGGCTATGGACATGTACTGTAATTCAGCCAGTCCAAACCATAGCACCAGGAGTCAAAGCGGGATGTTGACAAGCAGCAGAGCTGGGTCTAACCTGTGTAACAACAGCAACACAGAGTTTGCTGATCCGGCGGGGAGTCGGTGCGGTCCGGGATCAGATCACCGGCACTGGGTTTTATGCTGGCTGAATTTTGGCTGAATTGAAATTGAATTACAAAGACCTGAATTTGAAATGTGAGAACTGAATGTGGGAGTATAGAGGGTTCGATTTTCAGTGAGGATCAAAGACAGCTTCACAGCAACTGAGTTCAGTTTCATAATATTACATTCAGTTTCAAGTATGTTGGAATTTAGCTCCAAACTAATAAATTCTATTCAAATTATACCACTCAGATTTTTCAATGCAATTATTCAAGTTGAGCAATTCAAATTCAAATATAAATGATTCAAATTCAGTTTTTTAGTGACACATATTTCTGCCCATAGATGCACCCTGAGTTACAGTTTTTAACAAATTAAATGAAATAATCCAACTGAACATTTGTAGTGGCACTGTGGGGATGGAAGAACTAGAATTTCAGATCCGTCTAAACAACCAACAGATAATGACTCTCAAGAAGACCACCTGCGAACTCGGGCATGCATTCTGCATGTAGATTTCACACTGCAGACTACAGTGCAGTAGAATTAGCCTTCTGTGCCGTTTTAAATACTAGTTAATCACACCCTTTTGGAGCAGGTCACACCTGTCTTTTTATATAAAAATTCATTCTCTGGCAGAGAATGTGAGCTGAATCTATTCATTATATGTGTGCTTATATGGAGGTGTCCATTTGGCCACAGAGAAAAAGGAGCATAATGATGAACACTGGCCTCTCCCTGCTTTGAATCACATTAATATTTGTAACACTGCCAGCATCAGTCTATAGGCTCATCCCAAGATGACAGGGGAGGTCTGACCTGTACCGGGAAGCTCACTCTTGCATTCCTACCGTAGAAGAGACTTCTTCACCTTAAATTTAATTCCTGAAACAAAATCCATGCCACGCATTGACCCCAGGCCATGTTTAATGAGCTTTGTAAATAATCTATTCTGTTGTAAGCCTAGCGTCTGTCTTGACACCCCTGAAAACTAGCTTTCAATTAAAGGAAGCAGCTATTTATGACAAAATAAGGTCCAACACGCCAATGCATCAATTTGCATGTTGGACCACAACAGGGAATTATGAGCTTAAAACAGATTTCCCCGGCAGCTGATTCCCTTAAAAAGCTGCATATGGGTTTGTTTCATCAGTCCTAAAACTATTTGCAATTTAAATCGAGACTTAATCACTTCTTGGGATGAATTTAAACACAGCCAGTGCCTTGTATGGCAGCTCCACCACCATCAGTGTATGAATGAGAGGCAAATTGTAAAGCGCTTTTTTCCAGTAAGGTGCTATATAAAATGCAGTCCATACCTGTAGATTTACTGTAGATCTGCTTTAGTGTCCTGTGTATTCAGAACTATGGCACAATGCTGATAACAAATGTATTTTCTACCACACACACACATCCTGCTTTTCATTCTAAAAAGAGCCCCAGAGCTCTTTCTACTATTACCAAATGTTCTCCGAGACGGGCAGTTCAGCCAGACTTGAGAAAACACTAAAACCACAAATCCATCACGTCCTGTCGTTGGCTGCGACTCAAACATAAAGAAGCTGACTTAAAAGGAAACTTTTAAATAAACACCAGAATCAATTGCAATCAGCCTCAAACGTCAAGACTGATTTAGCTCTCAGACAGGATAAGATCTAGCACCTTTTCAGGCTCCCTCTATTTCGTCAGCATGTTCTGACATTCAAGATTCCTTCACTGTCATCAAAACAAAGTTTGGACTACATACACGGGTAACAAGAAACAAGAAACAACAAGAGTATCATAATGCAATACAATAAAATACAAACATAGAACAAAATGAGTTGGAGTGGTAAAGACTTTGAGTTAATTTCACTCACAGACGATGAAATACTAAACTATAAAGTGTGTCACTGATCTGGCATGAGAGCATACCGAGGCATCTGAGGAAAAGAAAGGAAAATGTCAGTGAGGTTGTGCAACTTGAGATTTATTGTGCCATTCACAAGGTCGGAGAGACGTGGTAGTACATAACACACAGTGACTCAGTTCATCCAGAAGCATTGTACTGCAATGAATGTGTAGCAGCAACATGAAAATAAAACCAGTAGTGCACCTAAGTGATGACCCTGGGAATCCACCCACTGTGCCCAGAGAGTCCAGTAGAGGGCGGAGCCTGTGTGAGTAAGAACGAATGTTATGATATTGTAACACTAGCCCTATAAGCAAAGGCGGAGCCCTCTACCACGGAGGCCCTGCCGCTCTGGCGCCGTTCGCTCAAGAGGACGTTGGATGCCAGGCAGCAATGGACGCCACCTTATATAATGTGGTGACGCACATATTTGGTAGGCACGTCCTGATTGGCCGGCTACTTTTATGCAAATCTCAGTGGGTGAATGCGTGCATGTGATTGGAGGAGAGTAATAACCATAGAGTCCAGTAGAGGGCTCCGCCTGTGCTTATTGAATTTGAGTTACAATACCGTAACCTTTGTTATAGCAGCAATGAGAGCCAGTATGAGGCTGCTTTACTGCAAGTTAACAGTGGAGTAAAGATATTGTGATGACTGTGGCATTCTGACATCCATGCACATATTGAAGCAAGCAATAATGTTGTGTATGAGCCTGAGGGGGAAATATTGAATGAAACTGTAACATGAAATGCTCATATTGATCCATAGAAACACCATGTTATCAGTTTGTGTTTGCAAGGTTGGAGTCTAGCTTGTTTTCCAGCCACATTACCTATTTGAATGGGACATATCATAATCATATATTCAGGACGCAACCTTTACACACCTTTTTGATACATTTGTTTCATTTGGTTAAGTACCTTTTTACGCCTGTAAAACCCGTACATCCAATTCAATCTAACACAAGAAAATCATCATCATCTGGAGGAGGACAATTTTGTTCATGGTTCGTCCTTATTACTCCAGATTGTAAAATCATCACAGACCAAAGTGTTCCCAAAGTTAAACTTGAATTGGCGGCACACAAAATGTATTCATAACTCCTAAGTTTGGAGTGTGCATATATTTCACTTTTGGGATGCAGTGGTCTGTAGTATTATTCGTGATTTTTTTCAGGCTGACGTTTTCATGAATATTCAGGACAGTAGAGCTAAACTAAGGTCGCTGCTGTAAGGGGGAGCTTATTCTTCTGCTCATAAAGTCCTAAATCAAAGCAAAACAACCACATTTTTCAAGCACATAGGGACCGTTAGTAATGTGCATTGTTTGATTTTATAAAATATGGACATTTTTATGCCTTAAAGTTATTAAATAGTTGCTTAGTTTGTGCTTTGTGAACACATTCACACAGGCAGAAAACCAGTGCTTAAAAAAATAAAGAGTTGCTTGTCTCCGAAATGCTGTGCTATGACAAGCAACATCTGAATGTAGACCACATTGTTGCATAGGGCTAACTTGCTTAGCCCTCTGACATTGATTGTAGAAGAAATGTTAAACTGGTTTAAACTAGGGCTGTCAATCGATTAAAAGATTTGCATAATTGTCCATAGTTAATCATGATTAATCGCACATTTTTTTATCTGTTCAAAATGTACCTTAAAGAGAGTTTCGTCAAGTATTTAATACTCTTATCAACATGAGAGTGGACAAATAAGCTTGCTTTATGCAAATGTATGTATATATTTATTATTGGAAATCAGTTAACAACACAAAACAATGACAAATGTTGTCCAGAAACCCTCACAGGTACTGCATTTAGCATGAAAAATATGCTCAAATCATAACATGGCAAACTGCAGCCCAACAGGCAACAACAGCTGTCAGTGTGTCAGTGTGCTGACTTGACTATGACTTGCCCCAAACTGCATGGGATTAAAGTGGGCATGTATAGAACCCATATTTAGGTCAAGGGACCCCTTTGAAAAAGGCCATGCCATTTTTTTCTCAGTTTGGGGCATTATTTAGCCTTCTCCTTGACATGCTAGTATGGCATAGTTCATTTGCTTTAACGCGTTATTATTGCATTAACTTTGATAGCCCTGGTTTAAACTACAGTGTTTGCAATGTGTGAATAAATGAGTGCATTTCTAAATGCATAATCTGTATTTGGACTTCATACTGCCAATGTATGCTCATACAACAGTTCAGAAAGTTATTCCTCATTTTTTTGTGCATTTTTTTCCTACAAATGTCCAGCGTCAATTTCCGCTCCAGTTTTTTCAAAATAAACTTCCGTCTTCACAGGAAACAACTTCGGTAGGTTTAAGCAACAAAACCACTTAGTTATGTTTCGAAAAAAGATAGACTTGGTTAGGTTTAGGCAAAAAAACTTGTTGAAAGATCATAGTTAAGTTACGCCACACCGAAAGTAGCGTAACTTAAGTATGGAAGTTACGTGACAATTAAATCAACTTTGACACGGGACACGGGACACAAACACCGGTCTCCTGGGCAAAAGTCTGTAGTTGTTTGACCCACCCATCCACTCCGGCCTCCTTGCTTGGAAGTGTTCCCTGTTCTTTATACTTCCTCGTTCATGATTACGTGGATTACACAAGAATTGAATTTGTGGGATATATATATAATAAATTACAGTGCTTTTACTTTTCGTAGGTATAGCTACAAACGGTGCGTGGTACTGCATGGGCTGTAACTGGAAAAAGGACCATGTAAACTCCAGCATGATGAGCTCGACCCTCCGCCAGTCCAGTGCTACATACTTTTGTTCCCAGTGAACACAGCAGTAACCTGATGATAGGTGCCACCAAGGCCATTATCACCACTACATGTACAATTTTCTATAATCAGACAGAAAATGATAAGTGATACTTTGGAGCAAAAAATTGTACCCTGAGACTCAGCATTGGGCAAAATAATACAAATATGTGAAATTTGATGTTTCTGGAGACCTACTATCTCTACAGACCAGAAATGAATTGCCATCCGGATAACCACATTCCTCTGAGGCTCCTCGGAGGTCCAACTGCGCAGCACGAATAGGCTGGTCTGAAAAAATTACACGGACATCACTCAAGCTTGTTCCCACTAATGAAAGGTTCCTCTTGTTAGGAGGAAGAATGGCACCTATACCTACTAGGCAGCTGAGACAAGGCTCAGCAGTGACAGCTTGGACTATACTTAAACGTCCAACACACACACACACACACACATAAGCAATAGCACACACACATAGATGCGCAGAGACTTTGTTACAGCCCATTACCCAGCCTTCGGTTCTGTGAGGGGAGGAGACTGGCAGGTATTGATCCATAACAGCAAGTCCAGGCACATAGTGAGAGGAGAGAGCCAAGGGAGAGTGTGCATACACCTCATACTGTCACTTTCTCTCTGCTCTCTGTCCTTCATCATCTCACACACACACAATCTTTACCTCTCTAATAAAGTGCTTTTCATTAAAAGCATCATTTTTAGAAACCCGAATGTGTGACAGGTGTGTTGGTGGGAAGTAATATCTATTAACACAATGTTTAAACAGAAAGTGTGCGGGCGTTTTTTTCTTTTATTGAAAGCATAATTGCAATACTTCTTAAAATACTGGTAACTCTTTTCCCAAACTGTGGTCATTTAAGTCATTTTCACATTCATCTGAGGCGAATTGGTTTTGGCTATAGAAGCCCCATTAAATTTAGTTGCACTCTATCCAAATGGGGAGGTTAATGATCTGTGTTTGACTCATTTTAGTAGCAACAGTGCAGCAGTAACTAGGAATGATCTGCCTTGGTCAGCGGTAATGGCTTCCTACTACCATGCCTAACAGGTCATAAGGTCTTTGCACAAGTCAGTTTTATGCGTATGCCTTTTTTAAAAAAATCTGTAATCCGATAAAAAAGGTTACGCACAGAAACCTTGCACGCTGAGTCCGATGTGATTTGTTACCTTATTTGTTGCGTAAATTCCCAGTACAAGACAAAACTGCATTAATTACGTAGGGTATATTTATTTCTGCACAAACTGCAACTTCCACTGTACATTCACTTGATATTCTCAGAGCCAAACTAACTATCTTCTGCTCCAAACAAACTCACTTGTTCACCCACACACACATTCGCCGCCGCCACTCTCTCTCTCTTGCTTCACCACTTACTTCCCACGTACACACACACACACACTCTACGCGACGACTGCTATTCTCCAAATGACCAAGGCTAGTCTTACCGTTGCATGTGGCCAGATATTACACATTGCACCTTTAAGGCACAGTCACCTCAACCTTGTGTTCAATGTAATTGTTCTGCACTCTGCACCCTGAAAAAGGATGTAATGTCACGGTTCAGATGTGTGGAAACTGTAAACGGTCTGTGAGAGTGATGCTGCGGCTCTGTAGTCCCATAGTGTAAAATTCTACTACACAGGGGGATGATACATGCTAGAATAATGACGCAGGGTTGTCCGGCAAGAAAGTTGAACCAGGCTCAAATTTTGCTGCAATGCAACACGACGTCATTCGGTAAGGTGCTGCGTTGGCCAATCAAATACGTATACAAACACTATACTGTATATATACAGTATATATACACACACATATATACATAAACTAGGGCTGTCAATCGATTCAAATATTTAATTGTGATTAATCGCATGATTGTCCATGATTAATCACAAATTAATGCACATTTTTTATCTGTTCAAAATGTACCTTAAAGGGAGATTTGTCAAGTAATACTATTTATATAATAAGAGTAAGAGTAATACTCTTATCAACATGGGAGTGGGCAAATATGCTTGCTTTATGCAAATGTATGTATATACATGCCTGTATAGGGGAGACTCGTGGGTACCCAGAGAACCCATTTTCATTCACATATCTTGAGGTCAGAGGTCAAGGGACCCCCTTCGAAAATGGCCATGCCAGTTTTTGCTTGCCAAAATTTTGCATAATTTAGGAGAGAGATGTAGCTTCCTTCGCGACAAGCTAGTATGACATGGTATGGTACCAGTGGATTCCTTCCCGTTAATGCATTAAAGGAATTAGTGGCATTAAAACAGTCCTAATATTTACACAAATATTAGCAGGATGAAAGTGTTTATGTAATAGTGTATAAACGCAAAATATCTAAATATCTGCCTTCAGACGCCGACCCCATTCAGCCTTTTGGTTTTGAACTGTTGAGGGATCTTCTTCCTGTGCTCATAATTACTTTAATAGGATTTTATTTTCCTCTTTGTTGTCTTTAAATGTTGGTCCATTGCATTTCTTTGCCTTATACACAGCATCTTTTAATTGCCTCTGTTTTGAGATCTGCTTTATAAATAAATAAAAAAAATATAAAAGAACATATTGTGAAATCCTTCTGTTTTCTTCCACACACTTCACTTCTTTCTTCGTATTTGCATATTTTTCTTTACTGTAGGCCTAATTACTGAAGCTTTGTGTCTGGTTAATGTCTCAGTGGATAATTTTACTCTCAAACCTCCCCAAAGATTTAAACCAAACAATGTCTTCCAAAGTTCTTCACAATGTTTGCATAACTGACTCCTTCTTAAAGAAGCTCTCTCTGGATCCCTCTGTTTTAAGTCATTTTAGACCCGTCTCTATCCTGACATTTTTATGCCTCCATGCCAGTGACAGCCGTGGCCAGAGGCATTATGTTGTCAGGTTGTCCGTACATCTGTCCGTCCATACGTCTGGTCCATCATTCTCGTGAACATGATATCTCAGGAAAGCCTGGAGGGAATTTCTTCAAATTTGGCCTAAACGCCCACTCTGACTCAAGGATAAACTGATTAGAATTTGGTGGTCAAAAGGTCAAAGGTCAAGGTCACTGTGACCTCACGTCCGTCCCGTTTGCGTGAACGCGATATCTCAGGAACGCCTTGAATGAATTTCTTCAAATTTGGCACAGATGACCACGTGGACTCAAAGATGAACTGATTCGATTTTGGTGGTCAAAGGTCAAGGTCACTCTGACCTCACAAAACACGTTTTTGGCCACATGCAAGAATTCATACGCTAATTATGACAATTTCATACAACTGTCTAATAGGGTAAATGATGAAGTGATGACATTTTGGACAGAAATGGATGTATACTGCAACTTGACTAGTTGACGAAGGCATACAACTTTGAGTTGGCAATTATTCTGAATTTATGACAGGGTCTATGCCATCCTATCTTAAGATTCCTAACTTCCTAAGATTGGATTTTTTCCAAAATGCAATTAGGAAACATGTTTCTGTACTACCAAAAATCCTAAAGGTCATCCTAAACGGAGATAGGATTTCAGACAGGAAGTTTCTGTAATGAAACCCCAAGTGACTAAAGTTGTGCAGTCCTGCTTTGACCAACTGAGACATTTAACCAAGATCAGGTCACTCTTTTCATCTGCAGAGAGAGAAAAGGTCATCTATGCTCTTATCTCGACCTCTGCAACACTATGTTCTGGTATCAGCAGGCGAAACATCCAAAGATCGCAGTGCTGCCAGGCTTTTAACACGCATTGAGAGAAACGACCACATCACACCAATCCTTGCTGCCTTATGACTGGTTATCTGGGAGTTTTAGAATTGATCTTAAAATGTTACTGCTTCTTTCTAAAGCCTTGAAGGGTCAGGCTCCTGCTTAAATCTGTGATCAGCTAACTCCCTATCAGCCTGATTGCTGCTAGAGTATGGCAAGCTGTTTTAACATTGAATAGCTAGACTGGATATGTATTGCTGATATCTGTAATTGAATTCTTCCACAATCCACAACATCATTCTTCACATGATGTCAGTTTTGCCATCCATGTGTATTGGGCTTTCAATTCGAGATATCCACAATTGCATTTTTGATATCTAGAATGAAAATTCTGGATATCTGCAATAAAAGTATTACTAGGAATAACTCCCATTTCAGATATCTGCAGTCTAATTGTTACTAGTCATAATTTGAACTTCAGATATCAAAAATGAAAAAAGCATTCCAGATATCCATAATGTAATTTTAAATATCCAAAACACATTGTGACTAGTAAAAATGTCATTACGGATATCCACAATTGGCATTGTGTCTAGCAAAAATGTAATTTCAGATATCTACAAGTAGAATTATGAGTAGAAACAATGCCAGATATCCTTTCTATATATAGAAAGAATGACGTCGTGGATATCTGAAATGTTCTATATAATATACTGTATATCCAGTCCAGCTTATAAATGTTAAAACGGCCACTTATACTTTTTAAGGATTTAAAGATATCTTAAACTGAATTTTGAATACGAGAAATAAAGTTGAAGATATCTTGAAATCAATTTCTACTAGTAAAAATGTCATTGTGGATATCTCTAATTGCCATTCTGACCAGTGACAATACAATTTTGACGAGGAAAAATGCTATTATGGATATCTAAAATGTAATTACAGATAGTTGTGTGGTTGGATTAAATGTTAAAATCGCTTGCCATAGCTAAAAATCCCCTGGCCCTTAAGCTGTGGGACTCTGAGACCTAAAGCTGCAGTGAGTAGAATTGGAGCATTTTTATTAAACGGTCACTATATCCTGACAGTAGTGCATAAGACAGGTAATTTGAGAAAAAAAACATGTGCCTCTGTGTCCTCTGGTGTCCTCCGGTGCTCCTAATGGCATCTGGAAGATTTCACATACCGGAGGAAAACAACCAATCAGAGCCGAGCTGGAACCTTGCCATCTCTGAGCAGCTGTCAATCACTCACACAAACTTCAATTAAACAGTCAAACTAGGCAGCGCTGATCAAATATGAATCAATATTCTGTTACTGTAATGCCTTTTTCTTGCAAAAAATTTCAGAAACATCTTGTAGTGTACAGTTTAGCTGTAAAATGAGGACGTTTGTGACCCGGCAGCCACGTTGAGATCAGTTCAGGAAACATTCTGACTACTGCCGCTTTTATGTGTAAAATATACTATATATGAGAGCTTCTTTGACTGCAATAACAGGAGTGTACATCACTGTATATGTTAATGACAATCATAATGATGGTGGCCAGAATGAGATGAGAAGTCCTTCATCCACTCAGAAAGCACTAGAACGTGTACAGTAATGTGTAATCTTGTCCCCAGGGTTTGTCACCAGCTCTGTTGGTGCTTTGATCTTGGGTGGATAAAAGAGGTCTGGGTCACACAGTCGCACTGCAGAGAGCTAAGTAAGCACTGTACTCATTCCTCCAACACCACGGACTCCTTCTGATAGTTTTGCCTTTTTTATCCCCATCTACTATTTTTTGTCTGTTCTCTCCATCTTTCACCCTTCCGCTCCTCTGTTTACGCCCTCCACTTCATTTACAATCCCCTTTTCCAGTTGTAGCACTTTTCTTTCCTGTTACTTCCATTGTTTCCATCATTTCTATTTCTGTCCCCTTTTTACTTTAAATCCATTTTTTTTTTTTCATCCATTTTCCATTCTCCGCCGCTCAAAGATGTTGACAATATTAAATCTCGCAGCAGCCTCAGTCGTTCAGGATGATGGTCTAACTTGGCGCTCAGACGTCTCCCTCCATTTGGTAACCGTAACAACACCATGGTAACCGAGATGTTATCATAACTGTGTGTCTGCTCCCAAGGTAATGGCTGGAAATTTTGTTTTTTATTGTCGCAGGGTCGATAAAATGGCATATCGAGGTGTGATCGCAAGCTGACTTTTCTCAATAAAAGACCTCTGAAAATTAAAGCAACCTGGGCTTTTTTTTCTGTTAATACGTCACGGGCCGCTTAATTTAGACCCCCAGTCATCGGCGCTTAGTTTCATAAGCTTCTGTCAGCTGCTTTCTGCTAGAAAAGTTCATTATTTCCCCATCTGGTGCTTTAAATGTCGCACAGAGGGAATCACAGGCAGAGAATCATCGGCCTTTGGAACTCATAAATTAGACGAAATTATGAGTCAAAGCTTTTAATTGAGTTTCTGAATGTAAAAATGACACGCTCTCTGCCAAACCCTGGAAAGCATAATCATAACAATTTTGCATAGGGTTTTTACTAATCATCACCCATGTATCGTGCTAAGAGGATAACTAAAAAGTGTGAATAAATGAAGACGCCTGGATGAGCACGTGCCTCAATCTCTCGGTCGCCCTCAAACTTTCAATCAAAAGGGGCGTTATTCATAAATCAAGCAAACTGCCAACACATCCCCGTCTGACAGTCACTTCTCCAACTCTGTCCCCCACACTTCTACTGATCATTACAGCAGGGGGGGGATGCATTAGAGAGACCCGCAGTGCTTAATATGCTTTTAAAATGAACACTTACGCAAGCTTCTCTGCGGGCTTAGATGATAATGCGCACTAATTACTCTATTAACCCCTCATTACATTTTTCCAATCACCATCTCACACTCTCTCCTTTGCCATTTGTTCAACCAGAACGCATCATGCAGCAAATGGCTAAAGCAAGGCCATAATGACAAGGACGTAGCTATGTCCATGTGTGATGTAACCATGGCAACAGGCACCTGCCAATATGTCATCTAGCAAGCGGTGAGAAATAAAAGAAACAAATAATGAGGGGTTTATGTGGTAGAAGTGTTTGGAAATGCAGAGGCTTCATGGTAAATAAAGTATTGTGAGACACTCCATCTCCATCTCGGCGGGCGTAGAGTAGAAATCCAGTATCATATTTCCACGGGCTCCACAGGTTCCACTTCCTGTCTACCACACAGAGAAGGATTTCATGTTGCACTTCGGAAACATTTTATAATAACCATCATTTATAAATGGTAAATTGACGGTTAATTCGACTTAGTTAATAGTTATTTTACTGTTAACAAAATGATACTTAATAATTATTAGTAATTCTAATTTATGTTATTCTAGCAGTTTATTGTTGCACACATTATAACATTTTATATATTATATATAAGTGTCTGTTAATGATTAAGATATTATTTGTAAACTTTTAAGAAATTGTTTGTAAAACATCTATAAACATTACTTATATATTATAGATATTTGTAACACTTTGTTAATGGTTAATAATTGGTTTGTAAACCGTTTATATTGAAGAAAATTAATTATATGCACATCACGTAGGTGCAAGGTTATCAGAACAGCATCAGCTTGGATCTAATAATACAAAAGCCATTCTTCTAATATCATGCTTCTAGATATCAAACATGTTATTTATATTTATGTCTATTCTGATATATGACATGATGAATATGACATAAAATAAAATAAAATGTTTGATATTCACACCTATGGGCAATTTAGAGTCAACAATTAACCTAATAAATAAATAAAAAATGTTATAATGTGTACAACAATGAACTGATAATAAATAGTTTACTAATGTAATTGTTAACGTCTCTTATCAGCTATGATATAATATATAATTTATAAACAAATTATTTTATAATAAACAAACTACTGATAAAATAACATCAATTATAGCACTAATAATTTGTAAATATTATTAATTAGCATGTTATTGTTTGTTAACAGTAAAATAATTATTAACTATCAAATTACCATTTATAAATGATGGTTATAATAAAGTGTTACATGCACTTTTTCCACCAACAGAAAAAATGAATTTGGAGCAAACTAATGTTCAACAATGATTTCCACTGTTGTTATTTTCCTACATACACAATGTAACGTGAGTATAAGCTCTCTCCTTTTTCCTTAACGGTGACTCTCGCTCTCATACCATAACAACAGGTTTGTCACACGGGGCAGCAGGATATAATGAATCAATCAACACTAGTGGTCTGGCTATAGGAGTGTGCATGCACGTGCATGTCACAGATGCAGGAGAGGGATGCACCTCACATGAAAAATTTAAGCTCCAGGTTGACAGACAGTGAAGGTTAGTGGCAGGCGGAGAGGAGCTTGTTGACAAGGATGGAGATATAAATATTGACCCGTGTCAGCTCCAGTAATTATTACCTGCCATACACACTGGACAACTGCTGCTGCAGCACTAAGGGTGAAACTGAGAGCTTGTCAGTTTATTATACCTTGATTAGGACATACAGTAAAATATTGAAGGGGTAAATAGGCTACTTCCTGGTGTTCTGTAATTCATTTGAATTTAATTTAATGCTACTCGGGGATGCACCGATGGCAAAATTATTAGAATTATTAATTATATGACCAATATGTTTAACCCCTTAAAACTCAGACAGCCCGCTGGCTGGCTCGGCCGCTATTCTGTCTTTTGGAGGTTGTAGCGGGTCCGTTTTCAAGATTATTTAGAAGAAAATTGTTAAATAACGCTACGAAATCACGCAAATTTTTGGTGAGGAAATACTAGCATGGCCATTTTCAAAGAGGTCCCTTGACCTCTGACCTCAAGATATGTGAATGAAAATGGGTTCTATGGTACCTGCGAGACTCCCCTTTACAGAAATGCCCACTTTATGATAATCACATGCAGTTTGGGGCAAAAATCATGCAGTTTCTTGCATGCGGTACAAATGTGTTAATTTTCGCATATACTAAAATAGTTTCGCTTAATATTTCTGCATACTGGGGTCCCTAAACAGTCTTGGAATTACATAAATTGGGTATCACTGTAAAGCTGAGACTCTTGTGTTTCCAATGAGCCCAATTTCATTCATGTGTGATGATGTTAGTCCCCATAGTAGACATTTCATTGTAATGAGACCATTTTTTTTTTTAAACTTGACCTCACTGTATAAAATGACCTGTTGTGACCTCTAGGATAATCACAGCCTCATGAAACTTTATAGCAATGCAATTCTTGCAGAAATCTCCAAATGTCAAAAGTTTTTGATACCGAATCACAGCATGGCTTTTTCTATGGTGTTCCTCAAGGTCTTGGTGTCTTAATGTGGTATTTTGGAGGATGTTTTGATTATTTTTATCAATTTGAGTGATAAAGAATGGTTCAATTTAGCACCAAATCTGTGTAATAAATGGTATCAACCTAAAAATTGCTGCAACAATTTATGAGGCATAATAGAGCATGGGAATGACCATCACAAACTCATATCATCATGTTCTAAGCCCTGATACACTTTCACAATTTATTTTAATTAATTAATTAATTAATTAATATATTAATTATTATTTCTTATTTATGACTAGAACAACTTGACACAGTGCTGAGCTGCACCTCAAATTCATCTTCAGGTTCCCAGCTTCCGGATGATGTACACCACTTCTATGTGACATATACTGTTAGCTTTTTATCTACCCCCAGAACATCCCCTGTCCCCAACCTGTACCCCTCTAAAAAAAAGAGGTAGGAATAGGAAGGGGTTAAAATAACCTTCTTTCACATGAAAAATAACTGCTTCAAAAGCCCCTTAGCCTGTATACAACTACCTACCCAAAGAGAGGAATTTATTACCTAGCCCAACAAAAACATTTTGTTAAATATAAATTAAATGTAATTAAATCAGCAGCTAACAACACAACATTTAGCCGGCACAAAATGAATGCAACACAACACACAAACAGCAGCCACTGCCATCTGTGAATGTCCTCTTATTTGCAAATAAACAGAGTGCAGTCAACGAGGTGAAAACTGGCTGCATCCCTAGTGCTACTATGGCCCATCGAGTTTTGAGACACGCAAACTAGAAAAAAAAGTTTTACTTTACTACTAGAAGGCCTTGGCGTGTCTTGTATTTCCAAAGAAAAGAAGTTTTACTTTGGAAAGACCTTGGTGTCTGTGTGTTTCCAAAGAAAAGAAACAAAAAAAGATTGAAAATAAAAGCAAAACATCTTGGTTTGACGTTGAACAACAAAGTGCCTTATAGTGAGCTGTCATTTCGGGTGACAGCCAGTTTAAACATGATTTGAGAGTGTATGTGTGAAAAAAGTAGAAAAGAAAAGAGGAGCAAGAAAAAGAGTTTGTGTGCAATGCAGGATGAGATCTTGCAGACAGCTGTTACAATGCAATGATGCACATGTTGTGGACACGCAGTCTTTATGACTTATGGTAAATTTACAACAATCATGAAGGATGTGCGTATGGTTGGGGGACTATAAGGATGTGAATTCAGTCCCTAAATTCAGACTAACTGAAGACAAAGATGTTGTGCCGAATTGAAATGAGAACGTCAATGATAATCCCCCTCAGAGCCACGCTGGAGGGACAGCAGCATCCTTGCTCACTTCATTTATCAGCCCAGCCCCGGTGACAGCAAAGCCCTGGCAAGCTAATTAACCGCGATAGCTGTCGCTTGTTTAATCTCTAAAGGCATCACAAAACAAGCGTTGTGTTCCAACAGAGATTTACAGAAAGCCGGGGGTAAAGAGCCGACACACAATGGTGAAAACTCTGCGGGACAGAGGCACAGTCAGCCTGCCGCTTCTCTGTGGGAACTGTGTGTGTGTGTGTGTGTGTGTGTGTGTGTGTGTGTGTGTGTGTGTTTGTGTGTATTCATCCTTGAGGCTAGAACAGTCTGTAAATGTGTTTGTGTGCATGTTGTTTGAGTTTTGTCTCTGTATGCATTTGGGAGCTTTTGTATTTTTCCCACTTCCCACAGACCAAAACCGTAAGACTCAGACAAACGAGCAACTAAATTTAGAGACTCGTCTCTCTCATCTCACCTGTAGTTGTGTCTCAGCTCTCAGGAGGCTGCGTGCCGCGGCAACGCACCGCTGCAGAGGAACATGCCGGGTGGCAGCATGCAGCTTACAGGGTGAACTCCAGTGTCAAGACTGCAAGTAATTAAGCATACGAAGTGCTGCCGTGGCCCAGTTTCTCCATCACCTGAACATAGACAGCAAAAAGATATATATATTCAGAAAAGTCACTTTTTAAACTATTATGACATGTGTTAGGTGGCTCAATCTGTTACTTTTCTTTAAAGGAATAGTTCTTATTTTCTCACTTTCCAAGAGTGCGATGAGAAAATATCAAGTTGTGCATTAAAGGAAAACTATAACTTAGCTTTTATTTTGAAAGCTCAGGCTAAGTAATTGCTGAGATCTTGGAAAGCAGCAGTGTCACTAAAAACCGTGAGCGGTAAGATTCACGAGCAGTCCGACAATAATACAGGTTGTAAACAAGTTTATAGCCAGGGTAGCTACAAATGTATTTGGAGGTGAAAATCAAAGTGAGCACACCCGTAATGTTGCTTATCATCCTAAATTTCAGAGGAAAACTGTGACTGGCCACAACCAATGGTACAGCAGGTCAAAGTCAAACCAGGAAATTGGTCTGTGATGGATGTTTACAGCGGAGATGTTGGGTAATAATTTAAACCTGTAGTAGGCAGAATGTTTTTGGCATCTTTGGGCAAAGCATAGCAACCTTTCAGCATATTGTAATTCAAGTGTTCTGAGAGAAAACTAGACTTCTGCACCTCCTCATGGCTCTGTTCTCAGGCTTTAAAAAATCTAGTCCGATGGGAGACTTTGGCCAATCACAGGTCATTTCAGAGAGAGAGAGAGCGTTCCTATTGGCTGTTCATTCAACGGAGGCAGCTGTCAATCACTCGCGAACTCCAATCAAACGGTCAAACTAGGCAGCGCTGATCAAATATGAATCAATATTCTGTCACAGTAAAATGTCTTCAGAAACATCTTGTAGTGTACTGTTTAGCTGTAAAATGAGAAAGTTTGCTCCAGCTGGTGGGCGGTGCTTGGTATTTCCTCAACTGATCTCAACATGGCTGCTGGGTCACGGGTCAAACATTTTACATGAGAAATAGGCATTACAGTAACAGAATATTGATTCATATTTGATCAGCGCTGCCTAGTTCAACCGTTTGATCGGAGTTTGTGAGTGATTGACAGCTGCTCAGAGACGGCAAGGCTCCAGCTCGGGCCTAAAAGAGAGGCTCAACTAAAACAAATCGGTATCAGTTTAGGTGTACACTATATTTAGAATACTTTCACCGCTTTATATTGCCGTCAGACAGGCCTTTCCTTCTCCTTTCCGATGGGGAACTGAACTGAAAGTGAAACTTATCTTTGCTCTCCCCAAAGCCGTTTCACTTTCAGTTTAGTTCGGGAAAAACAAATCTAAATATAGCGTACACTTAAACTGATACCATTTGTTTTAGGTGAGCCTTTATTTATTGGAGGCTAAAATATGTTTTGCTGCTGCCCCATCAGCATCACAGTATTGCTTTGTTCTGGTGATCCTGTCTGTTTCTCAATGCTGGGGGCGTGCCCATCGTCATCTACTGTAAGTAATTAACCTAGTATGGATAACTACCTCATACAACCCCACGTCAAAACACACAAACTATCCCTTTAAGTTTCATGTTTAACTATTAGTGACACAGAAACCAACTTTTACTAATGTATAAACTCTGGCAAAGCTCACTGGGATTGGAGCCTATTATCAGCCCCGTGTTAAATAGGAGATGCTTCACAGACTCCTCTGCAGTGCTGATTAAATCATTCTGGACAGGCTAAATAAAAGTCACTGTCAACACAGTTGGAATGAGTAACACCGTGATGAAGATTTTAAAGGCCAGAAGAAGCTGGCAGAGTGCCGGGTGAAATAGTCCTGCCTCTGGGGAGGAGATCTCTGGAGCAGCATACCCTGAGGATATCAAGAGGTGTAATAAAACATGAAGGACTTCAAAGTGCCTATGGGACTGTGCATGCGAGCACAAACTCACATAGAAAGAGATGTGTGCTAATAAAAAATATATAATATAAAAATCCTGCAGCTATTATTGAATATGTGTGGGAATGCCTTCAAAGGATAACATAAATATCTTTACTGTAATATCTTCTAAATGCATCAAATCACTTCTCAGGTAACATTGGCTGTGTAATCTCTCTCTTGGAGACAGTTTTATCTCTGCAAGAACAAAAGCTAATGGTAAGGTGCTCTGACAGATGATATTTTGGTGAAATGAACCACCCTGGCATCAACCTTTCCCCTCACATTTACAGATGAAACTCTTATTCAATCTGGTTTCAAGCAGAGAGGTTTTATATATATCTCTCTCTCTCTAGGGCTGTTTTTGCTTTTCTCTCTGAATACAAAGCTTCCAATGAAACAAAAAGAAGAGGCACTGAAAATAACCCTCTACAATGAGCTGCGAGTGTGAATGGAACATTTTACATCAATATAACCGAGTTCACTGAGAGGTAAATTCAATACTTTTTTCTAATTTCTTTGACGTTTAAGGTCAGAGTCTTTACTCATTCTTAGTGAACTAAACTGCACTCTTTCATCAAACAAGCTTATGGTCCAAAACAAGGAGCAATGCCCCAATTAGCTTGACTCAATTATATTGTTCTATTTGTTATAAACATTTGCTAAGTGGTGGATAAAAACAGGAACCACAACTTGGACCAATCTGATGATTTTGGAGATGCTTGTTCTTTGGTTTAATCCCTGTATGTCAGTGTTCAGTTAAGTCATCCAAAAGAAATGACAAGGCAGGTTCCTGAGCATCCAAGACATTCACAAATCACCTGCTCATCCATCCATTTCTCACCACCTATCCAGGTCTGGGTTGCAGTATCTATAAGGTAAGCAAGGTAGCTTAGACTTCCTTTCTCCTAAATCCCCCCCAGCTCCTCCTGGGGGAAGCTGTTCCCAGGCTATAGATGGCATATGTTATCCCCTCTGATGCAAGTAATGTGAAACCGCTCCTAGTAACAAGGTTAGCGGTTGGCACAAGACCAGCCTGCAGTTTCCTGGTCCGCTACTACAACAACGGAGAGAGATGTGTACAGTATAAGACGAGGACAGTGTGAAGGCATTGCTCCACCATTGTAGGGGATGTGAATGGAAAGTTAACACATCAGATATGCTAACGCACATTCAACGGCATCACTCAGATGTGCCGATCACCGGGACGAAGAAAAAAACAACCCGGAGCCTAACTTCTTATCCCCGCTGCTTTCAAGCAGCCTTTAGACTGAAAAAAAGAATGGGATAAAACAATCACAGAAATCCTTTGAGTGATTCTGGTGGCCATTTAAAGTTGAGAAAGATAATAAGTACAGATATATGTGTATTTTACTTTTTTACTGTAGTTAGTATAATTGGATAAGAAAAGGACTACATCACTAGTAGCATACTTTTTGAAGGCAAATGTTATATTTTATACTTTTCATGCATAAATTGGTGCCTTTGCCAGGGATAAAAGGCATGGCCAGAATGCCCCAATTGCACAATTACAAAAAATGACAAAAGACAGATTTTAAAAAAATATTAGTTAACATGAGTAACTCTCTCCCAAATCCAAAAACTACAGTGCAAAAACTCAAATTTGTGATGTCATAGGGTATAAAGTGTGGAGCTGCTCCATAGACAATGAATTGAGAAAGAGTTATTGATGACACTGAGAGCACCCAGGGGAACGTATAAAGTATATGGGAACATTTTCTGTTTCACAACTGACAACACTACAATATAATAAAGCTCATTTGGGTATAAAAAAAAAAAAAGAAAAACATTCTGTGGGTCCACAAAATCAGTCTCTTATACCCCATGGCATCACAAGTTTGAGACTTACTTCTCTGGTTTCTGGCTTTGAGAGAGAGTAGCTCATGTTCACAAATATTGATTGAACTTTCTTAGGCCAGGGAAATCACATATTGGATTTAGGTGGTGTTCCCCTTTAAATTACCATCAGCACCCCAGGTGCTAACTGTAAATCAATCTCTTACGCATCTGAGGGTACACATAAAATATCAGTTACAAAGTTCCTTGGCATCTGAGCTGCTTAACTGGACTCAAATCTCTCATGTTGTAGACATATCTCTGTGGACCTTTACTCACTGTTCATCCACACACGGTTATCTCTCAGCTACTGTATGTGGTGCAGGTGAGGAGTGAAATTAAGAGGATGAGAAGAAGAAAACAAGATAGGGAAAGAAAGCAGAGGAGTGCCTGTGGGTGTTTGTGCACACACACGCCTCACATCCAGACTGTGGATATCACCTTGTCCATGACTCTATATGTGTGTGACCATCCTTATTAGCTCTGTAGTTAACCTTCTAAGACCAGCAGAGAGACTTTGAGAAATAGCCTGTCTGTTGACTCAGTCTGGGGCAGTCAGTCTAATTCAGGACCATTTGACATTTGGCCTGTTTCGAAATCACCGTAAAATATGACTGAAATATCCCGGGCCTTTAATCATTCACAGCCCTGAGGGAAAGTAAAAATTGGTGAGTTGGTAACGGATGGGAAGAAAAGGAGAGAAATTACATTTCCTTCTTTCTGCAACGGTTGCAAAAAGTCAGGCTGCACGATTTTTGATCGAATAAGAATGGTAAATGGACTTCCATTTATATAGCACCTTTTCAAGTCAAAGCCCTTTATATTACATGCCAACATTCACCCCATCCACACACACATTCATACACTGATGGCAGAGGCTGCCATACAAGGTGCCAACCTGCCCATCTAATCTAATCCTGTACACACCGATGGCACGGCCTTCGGGATCAATTTGGGATTCAGTATCTTGCCCAAGGACACTTTGACATACTGACTGGAGGAGCCGGAGGTTTGAACTGCTGATCTTCCAATTAGTGGATGGCTGGCTCGTCCTCCTGAGCAACAGCCGCCCCAGCATCACAATTCTTTTTTGTAAGAAGGCATCTTAGGTGTTCTGGTTTCATAGGATATCAGTAGCCTCACTCTAGCTCTAAAACTGAACCTTGGTCGGGATCACAGGATTCAGGGGGTTAATCATGCAGCCATAAGCACACACCAATATAAACAAGCGTCCTCCTATAGCTCCTCACACACTAACACACGTCTGCAAAGCGGTACAATGTGATCGTTATTGCCTGGTCTCACCACGGCAGATTGGACATCATTGAGGATGCAGTATAAGGACACTGAATACAAAATATGATTCATACTTGTGAGGACAGAAGAATCATTGGATAAAATCCTCTTGTGTATTACATGTTTTTTATATTAATAATGTAACACATTGTTCTAGAGGACATGATCTGCTGGTGTTGAAGAGAAAAGAAGAGAATGGGGCTGGATTAAAGGGTTCAGTAGTACAGTATGCATTAAAAGTTCATACAAAGTGTCGTCTGAACATGCTCCACAGGAAGAAAGGGTTTGTTCTGTTCCAAATGGCCACATTTGAAGGCAGGATGAAAAGCTTGCTGTCATGGAGAGGGAGGGGAGACACGATGAATTGTACAAATGGGAATAGCGGTGCACTTGTGTGCATGTGTGTGTGTTTTATGTCTTTGTGTTCTAGGTGCAGCTCACTGAAGACTGATTAAAGGTACCTGTGTGAAGATGTGGGCTGGGTTTTTATAGGTGGCTCCTTCCTCTGCTCACACTCTCTGAACTCCCTGACACAAGACACAGCTTTTTTGAGTTCTCTCATTTTATCTTTTTATTATAAATAGATGTATTCTGTTGCGTCAAGCTCGGTGCCATGTCTTATTCATGTTGTGGTTTTTGAGACGATCGTAACACGTGTACACACAAAAAGTGACAGAAGTTGTTGAGTGAAGAACTAAAGAACAGAACATGAGAGAGAAGTTCAAACCCAAACCAAGCTTAAGGCTGGCCCACACTATCAGATGATGAAAATGTGAGAGACCCCACACATGTTATGTTGAATTTAACAGTTTTGTTCCTATAGTGTGTGGAGAGCAATGATTTGGCCAAAACAACACAACACACACTAACAGATTCTATTCATGAACAACAAGGGTCCCAAATAAAAAAACGGAAATCTCCTGCAAAATATCTGGCTATCAAATGTGACTTTAGTGTAAACAAACATGGCGGACGACAAGCAGGAAGAATTAGCGATGTTAGTTTTTGCACTACTTTGTACCGAAAATTCACGAAGGATGGATGGATGAAGTCATGGAGACACGTTAAATAAACACTTGCGTTGTTGCCACAAATCAACAAGTTAGTCCTCATACTACTACTTTATGCTTCGCGTTTTGTATTAGCTTGTGCATTAGCCGCGGCCGCCATGACGGCGTTTGTTGTCCTTCCTTCCGCTTCCGGTCAGCTTGGTTCTCAACTGGCTATTGTTCTTTCCCACGTGACTGTGTCATCGGCTGTCCTCGAGGTTCCCCACACACAACAGGATATCTGATTGGAAATATTGAACATGAATAATATTTACGATTTGAAATCGGTGCAGCCAGGATAGACTTCCGAGCCGATCGGGGGATGTAAAAAACACTATTAACATACCTCACATCACAGGAATACCTGGAAATATGATCTTTAGAATCATCAAAAAAATCAGGGCTTTGCTGACGATTGTCGGGAGGTCGGAATTGGGCCCAAAATCGGCTGATTCTCGAATAGTGTGTACCCGGCGTTACTTTCTCACCTCCACAGACCTGGCCAGTCACTGTGTGAAGTGGGCATTCTTGATTCTGCAGATTCTCTCTGACCTTTCCGACATCGGAAAAAAACCCAACTTCAGAAAACGAGGGGAGCGGGGGTCACACACAGTCCAGTAATCCGACAAGCACTTTGTCTGAGGCACACTGATACTTTAAAGGTCAGGTTATGCTCAAACAAAATGAGGTTCGTATGACATGTTGTTTGACCATCTCTGAAATCAAAAGTCTCATTTGTTCCGAACAGCCACACTGGAAGGCGGAATGTTGTTTAAATACAGGGATAACGGCGCAGACGGTCTCTCCTGGAAGGCATTCACAGAAATTATTACATTAAAGGAGCAGTGTGTAGGATCTCGGGGTATACAAATTCTCCCGTGTGCCAAGCGTGTTGGATTTCTACGGTGGCTGACGTGAAAATGCGAATGGCCCTCACTCAGGGTCGGCTAAACATAGGCCATATAGGCGGTCGCCTAGTGCGCCCCTTTCTGGGGTGCGAATTTAGGTAACAATTTAACAAATAAAGACAGAAAAAAAGAAATACACTTTTCACCCCTGTAACTCTCTTTCTCCCACCAACAATATCAAGGGCCAATTGTTTATTTATATTATAATAAATACAGTTATTTATGAATATAAAAATTGTAATTTTTGTCTTAAAACAATTGGAATGTCTGATGTGTGTTGACGTTTACGGGGCTAGAGTTAGGTTTCTGGGGGGTTGAACCCCAGCCCTGCCCTCTCTAGAGCCAGTTGTGGTAAGAGTAGAGTGTGTGTGTAGAAAGTGAGTGGTGAAGCAAGAGAGAGAGGGCGGCGGCAACGGCGGCAGCGGGTAATGTTATCGACTCCGGCCCAAGCAGGAAAAGTTAACAGAGTTTTGTTTTGTCCGTTTTGGGCTACTGTAGAAACATGGTGGTGCAACATGGCGGACTCCGTGGAGAAGATCCGCTCTCTTTGTAGATATAAACGGCTCATTCTAAGGTAACGAAAACACAACGATTCTTATTTTCAGGTGATTATACACTAAAGAAAACACACATAGTATTATTATATTCCATTTCTGCCAATAGGTCCCCTTAATTGTTACACACTGGTCCTTTAAGAATGAAAAAAGGAGCTGAGAGAGAAGCTCGAACCCTGGCTGGAAGCATACTGGCAGCTTAAGACCTCCTGAGTGACCTCCCGAGTGTTTCCCCCAGAACCCAATCTGCAGCAAGGCAGGTGGTTAGAGGTTATGTGTGCTCCTGGTTTCACTCAATGGAAGAAAAAAAAGAAAGAAAGTACATGAAAAAGGAGAAGAAAAAAATAATTTACAAATCCATAGACAGAAAAACACTGACCCTGGATCTGAGTAAAATAAGCCTATTAGATGTCTGCTCTTTCATTAAACTAAGAATAGCTGACACTATTCCTTTTTGGTCTGGTATACGCAGGTAAAAATGTCAGTCTAACTAATGTGAAAGTCCTTTTGTTCCTGTCCTTGAAGGCTGAAAACAAGACTGAAAATGAGCTCCTGTGCTGCTGGATTGCTGTTGATATTCACAACACTCAGTAATGAGACATCGGCATTTCAGCCCACTGCACATCCAGGACACCTTGAGAGTTGATTGCCTTGCTCAAGAGGACCACAGAAGTAGTTACTAAACAAGGGTAGCCTTTAGGTAGTAAGGCTCTCAGTTGAATGACTAAGACCAGTGACATTTTGGCTAACAATAACAGCCTGAATCAGGGCTTTCCATCAATGCAACATCAGCACCACCTCCCTCTTTCACCTCCTCTGCCTCTGTCTCTCCCTTTCTCAAACCGGACCCTCCCCACTCCCACTCCGTGACAAAGTCAACTCCATTTGCTGTCACACTCACAGCTGAATGAAGCACCCTTCTTTAAGCTGCAGGGTTCAAATACAGCAGCAAGAATCGGGACGAACTTCCCTCTCTCCGACGGAGACGGGAACTGTCATAACGTTTCGTAACCATGGTTTCGTATCAAGCGGCAACTGTTATACACAGCACTAATAATACGCTACATAAGTGACAGTGTGGGCAGGGAGGTGGCAGACTCATAACATTCACTCCACATAAAATGTATTGCCAAGTATTTCACATACAATGAATTTGTTGTTTTGGTGCATAAAAAGAGAAACATAGATATAGAATAGAAAAATCATTACAATAAAAATATTTTTAAAAAATAGGACTACTATTCAAAAAAACATGTACAATATGTGTTTAATATAGATATTCAATTTAATTTAATATATATCTGTTTAAAATGAAAGAGCTTGGCAGGAATGTGCAAAGATATATATTAGGGGAGGTGCAAAGGCTCACAATATTAAGAATAAAAAGGATATGCAATTTACAGAGAAACTAAAAATATAAATTACTCCCATGTTTCTTTGTTGTCATTTCTTTTTTTTGTGAACATCTTCTCGTTTTTAACTCTGATGTTCATGAGCTGCTTATTTTTTGTAACCGTCCCTATAGAGGAAAATATACATCCCTACAATCAAATAAACACGTGTACCATTTCCTAGACTAGTCATTTGATCCAAAAGACAACGTAACCTTTAAATAGTTAACGTACGTCTGTATGACAATATTAAATGTCTGTCCTAGTTTGAGCAGTTTACGTTTGTACGGGTAGTTGAACGGAACTTACATTTGTACGGAGCGTCTTCCATGACGAACACAAAACGCCGTTGCACGTTGCAAGTAATTCGGCATTGATGCAGGCTCGCTGTTGGAGGGTTATATAACTCACTTCCACTCCCCGCTCAGTGGTTTGGGATGACACTTAATATGGCGGACCCTCCACGCAAACGTGCAAACGAAAGTGGAAGTAGGGAGGGAGATGGAGCAGGGGGTGGTTTGAGAAAGACCCTCTGTGTGTGGGGGTTTACTTTTCAGAGCCAGTCACGCCTCACCTGTCCACTAACACCTTCACAGTAGCTCCCTGCTCTGCACACCTGTTCCCATCACCTCATTGGCTCAGGACACCTTGTCTCCCCAGCTGCTCCTCACTGGCTCATTAGTCTCTCTGTAGTCAGCGTTTTCCTCCCGTTACAGGTCAGATTGTATGAGTTACCACTGTGGAAGCACTCTATAGCTGTTCTTGTATACCTCACCTTTTTCTTTGCACTGTATATAGCCTCCAGTATTTAAAGGACCAGTGTGTAGCATTTAGGGGGATCTACTGGCAGAAATGGATTATAATATTAAAGGGACTATTTGTAACTTTCAGAAATGCTTGTTAACAGCGACACCTGTGACCGTGAAATCAACGAAAGTCAGCGTCGGGCTCGCGCTTACTCGCTCTAAATGTACCTGAACGAGCATCGCTCAACACAGTGAGGCGACACACGTCAGCTAAAACCATAATATCACTCTATATTTCACCTGCTTGGCAGTAATGTTAGCTGACCAGACGAAGGTCTCTCCATGAATCAATGCTGATACTAGTGTTGGCTTTTCCTGCCTCAGCACAGGCTGAGGCAGCGGGGCTCCGCAGCTAAACGTCTCGTCTCCGCCCGCAGCCGGAGAGAGCAGGAAGACTCCGGCACCCGGTCGGTAACGAGACAACAACGTTTCTCGCTGCGGAGCCCCGTCACTTCACAAGACACGGGAAACCTCTGTTGGTCTGGAGGAGCTGAAGCATTTATTTCTGCACAAACATCAACTGTACATTCACTACATATTCTCAGAGCTAAACTAACTCTTCTGCAGTGTGTAGTGAGCGGGTGTTCACGTCTAGAGGTGGAGCGAGTTTGCGAGAACGCGCGCGCTGTCTGAGTGAAGGCAAGCAGGCAGAGGAGGAGAGTACAGCGGCCACACGTGAGCGCGCATGTGTCCCGCCCTGGTACATTTATACGCTTACAAAGTTATAAACAGTCCCTTTAACAACTATGTTTTCATTAGTGTATAATCACCTGATAATAAGAATCGTTGTGTTTTCGTTAGCTTAGAATGAGCTGTTCATATCTACATATATATCCTCTTCAGGTATGGACAAACCAAACACTGGCTCTAGATAAGGCCATTCGTGTTTTCACGTCAGCCACCTCCAACACGCTTGACACACAGAATTTTCAGCCGGTTGCAATCTGCAACCACACCGCTAGATGCCGCCAAATCCTACACACTGCACCTTTAACCCACAGAAATGATTCAACTCTGGTTAGCCAGAATCGGGACTGTTCAGACCCCTGTGGCGCTGATTAGGCTACTGTTCCCATGCAGCATCTTGTTTTCCTTTCTCTCCTCATCCAACTATGACGACTACTTAGAGTACTTATCTCGTTATCTCGAGAAATTAACATTTTGTTTTCTCGAGAATCAACATAAATGAACCCGTTATCATGAGAGACAGAGCTTTGTTATATCGAGATAATGAAATAATTAACTTGTGATCTTGAGATAACGGCATTAGAGTAAAATCATTGCAAGCATGGTCGTTCTTGGCTTCCATACACGTTAGCATAACCCATGTATGTTCACCCAGAAAAAAGTTATAGCTCTAGGTTGAAAAATAATAATTCTGATAATAATAGTCTTCTCCTTAGATGAGGAGGGCTGACCTGAAAGTTATCTCTAACAGAAAGACACAATGCAATGTCTGCCTGTGTGAGAGCTCAAAGTAAAGTCTGATGCGTTGATCAATAATGGGCACTCCTTGATCTGACATGTTCAGCTTAAATCAGTTGCTACAGCTGTCGAGACGCCTGATCTCTGATAAACACAAGTAATAAGAGGAAAAAAACTTTTGTTATCTCAAGATGATCTTGTTATATTGAAATAGCAAAGGTTGTGATCTTGAGATAAAGGCACTGTAAACACGGACGTTCTCGGCTTCTAAACTTCTGTCTTCACAGGAAACAACTTCCTTGGGTTTAGGCAACAAAACTACTTAGTTAGGCTTTGGAAAAGATCGTGGTTTGGCTTAAAATAACTTCTGAATTGGCGCTACTTAAGTATGTCAGTTACGTGACAAATAAATCAACGTTGACTTCTGATTTCACACGGGACACAAACGCCGGTCTCCCGGGTGAAAATCCAGTGTTTTTTGACCTACCTCGACCTCCTCACCCTTTCAATTTCCTGGTTCACAATTACGTGGATTACATACAAATTGATTTTGTGTGATATACACGATTTACAGTGCATTACTTTTTGTAGGTATACCTACGAACGGTGTATGAGACCAGCTTGGTTCCAGTAACCAGAAAGGTTATTTTTCAGGTTTTCTAACCTCAGTCTGCATCACACCCTTCGCCTGCCATCCAAGGTTTAAAAAAATCCCCATTAGATGTCTAGAATGAAATTCAGCTGTACTGTGGGACTGAGAACCACCGCCTTAAATCACAAAAGTACTTACAAGGCTAATGGGGTTGGTGCCATTTCCAGTGGAATAATTATAACCTTACACATTATTCATGAAGAGGAGAAGCTGAACAAGTGGCAGGCATAATAAAAAAAAGGGCAAATGACTCAAGTTCATATGAATCATTAACTATTTCAGAGGAAATCAAAATCACATCACAAAAATCTGATATCAAAAACAATCAAGATCTCTGAGTCTCAACAAAATAAATGTCAGTCAAATCCAGCAAGTCATGATATTTTCTAAAAAGCATGTTACAACTGAATCTGTTACAACAACTCAGTTCAGTGCTCCATAACAATGCTGCTCAATTTAAGGGAGAACAGGGAGTGATTTTCTCTGAGTGGTGCTCAAGCCATTATCCTCCCCGAACAGGTAGCAAGGTAGAGCGAAGGACCTTGGAGAGCAAAACCCTTCAGGAGGAGCAGAAAAGCATACCTGTTGCCATGACAACCACTGAAAGGAACTGAGGGGGGGTGGGAGAGAAGGTTTTGTTCAAGACTGTATTAGTTTGACTCTAGTGCCATCTTATGGCTGCTGTTCACATTCAACATATAGTAAAAGTGAAAGTTTGGACATTTTAAATTGGAATCACAACAAACCAGAATGAACATTAATTAATTAACACATTAATGTTACGCAATCATCAACCAGCGCAGAAAACAGCGCCGTCCTCAGAGGAAGGATTAGGAACTTTAAAGGGATATATGTTTGGACACTATAGAACATAAGGTGGTTGTAAACTGTAGAGGGAGCTGATGAAAACATGTACTTTGGTGCCACTTGGTGATGACTTGTGTGCATGCCTGAATCTGTGTGTGCATGTGTGTAAGTGTGTGTATTGTACCATTAAGATATAAAAATATCTTATCTTAAAATATCTATAAATAAATGCTTGTGTGTATTTTTACATCAAAGTATAATAGCCATTTGCATCAGATGCAAAAATTCAACAGTTTGATTGAAGCATAGTCTGAATTAAGATTACCAGAGTGTGAGTTCAGCGTGTGTGTGTGTGTGTGTGTGTGTGTTTGACTGGGTATTGTGCAAATGCTTTCTGACAGTGTGGGTCTTGACAAAGGCCAGGGACCTGTGGAGGGAGAGGAAACTGTGGAGCTTCATCCAATCATCAGCCAGAATACTGCGGGCAGAACTCTGCAGTAGGCCTCCATGTATCTAATCATGCCCCTCACACACATACATATACACACATGCACAATGCTCCCCCATGCAAAATGTATGATCTCAGGGGAAGTGTGTGTGTGAGATTCCTCGCTTATCACTCTGATTATGTGTTGAGAAAACTTCAGCCCTGGGAAATATTTGGAAAGACACAAGAAAGCGCAGAAGGTGAGAGGTGAATGATGTCAAAATGTACAGTATGGTGGTTTAAAGAAAAAATACTATTTGTGAGCTAAACCTGTCTGATAGAATTTTAAAATGGCAAAACAATCAAATATCATTACAATTTAAGTGACTGGAAAAACGGGAAGGAACTCTTGTAGAGTGTTGTTTTAGAACAACTGTGTCTTCTTTGGCATTAAATGTATATGCAGTTTTAACACATAGTGTATTAAGAACATTCAGAACACTGTGTATTATATTGGATAACACAAATGTGGGTAAAATACATATTTAGAGAAAATTACATTATTTGAGATCCCGCTTCACCTAACTTCTTAAGATATTGTTATTTTTCTGAATCTGATGAATTAATTTGATTTTGTTTAACTACACGCCACAAAAATGAACCTCAAATTGCCTCGCTAGAATATTATATCTATGACCACGGGATTAGCAACACAAAAGACAATTATGCTAAATGATTATTTTAATTCCCATAATGTAATACTTTTTCTGTGTTCTCTTTGTTCACAGTAATTTCTCACCGCAAACGAGGAAAAACAGGAAACTAAAAGCTAAAGAGAAAAATTGGAAATGGTTAGCAAATGAAGAGAATGACCGGGCAATATATACATATATATATATATATATATATATATATATATATATATATGTATATATATATATATATATATTTGTTTTATGTTAGAAATTTAAACAAAGAAATGCCAGTCAAAAGAGATGTTCACAATATTAATTGAATTAATCAAATTGTGATTTTGAGCAATTATCTGATAAATAGAACAAATGAATTATTTTCTGTGTAAAAGTATTGTCAAAAAGCAGTTCAGGTTAAAAATATATTTAAGGTATTTTACTCCTTTTTTTATTTTAACAAACAAGCGTTTTTTTATTTTTATTTTTTGTATGATGCCAGATGATGGAGCGAAAAATCACACCTTCCTCCTGTTAAGCCTAGAAAGGCTTCGCTTCCTGTGACCGACAAACTAGCTGGACACAAATCTAATTTCCTTGACAGAAGCATTGTGGTTTTTGGCTGAAATGTTTCAACATATTCTTAGTGCTGGGAGATTAAGCAGTGATTCTCAAAGTGGGGTCCGGGGACCCCAAGGGGTCCATTACTACCACCCACGTTAGCTTTGGACCAATATAAACTGATATGATTGTGACACACAGCAATAAGTTCATTATTTTTTTTAAGTTGAAGCACTAACTGAAAGTCCGTTTTAGACTGGTAAGTTTAAATATCTGTATTTATTAGGACTATGCCAGTCTACTGTTCATTTTACTTGAAACGTAGGCAAGAAATGCTGTCAAGTTGAGTCCAAATGCAATTTGAATAAAATCACCCTCCAGTTTAAAGGTATAAAAGTGGTATAATCTTGACATGATTCAAACTGAAATGTGTTTTTGTTTATCACTATGAAACAGATCTGAAGTATTTAGGTTGAGAAGTTTTAGAATACAAATAGTTCCAACGGCGTCTAAGAGTACAAATGGTAGTAAGCATTATGCTTAATCGGTGTTACGATCATGAGAGGGTTAGGGATGCACCAATACAGATACTGGATTGCATATCGGGCTGCTACTGACTCAAATGACAAGTCAAGTGACAATGAAGCCAATCTATTAAATTTAATTCTATTTATACTGTGTACTGGAATTTGTATTCCTGTTTAAGTTTTGACTAATTTGTTGCTGCATTTAAAAATGTTTATATCTGAATTGTAATTGCTATTAATTTTGAAGATTTTTTTTACCAAGTTGCTGGTGTACGATTTATTATTTTAATAATAAATAACAATTCACTAAATATATATTACACAGTGAGGCATACAGTTTATTGAGTAGTGTCGGATCAGTACTCAGTATCGGCCGTTACTGCAAGCCCAGGTATCGCTATCAGTATCGGGAGTGAAAAAGTCGGATCGGTGCATCCCTAGAGGGGGTCCTTGGAAAATGTTCTCCCCTGTAAGGGTTCCCTGGCCCCATAAAGTTTGAGAACCCCTGAGATAAACTGTATACTGTATGTGAAGATTCTTGGTCATCGTGGTCTATCAAGAAATACTGAGTCGAAAGCAGCTGGACTTGATTTAGACACTTGAAGACAGTTCTGAACCAAAAACTTCTTATGTTTTTCAGAGATAAAGGATAATAAATTCATGTATAAACCATTTCTTCATCGCTTTTGTCTCAAATGTCATGTATGGCGTTACGGGAATAAGAGATGCCTTTTCAACCGCCGACACTCGATCATCGGACTGACGCAGCCCTTTGATTCCAGTGTCCCGTCATGTAGCATCTCACTGGTGATCCACACTGCAAATACCCCCATTAGGTTGTAACGGAGATTAGGGGCATCGTATCTTGCATCAATGGTATTGTGTGCCCACATGGGGGACTTAGCTCATGAGGAGGGGGAGGGTCAGATTAAGGTGATCCCTGTGTTCACTAATTCATTGACAGCACATTAAAGGGCCTGAACATCCCCCAGCCACTGCAAACTACGAGCATTGACACGATAGAGTCATTGAAAATAGGCCATTTCTCAGATGTGTGTGTGTGTGTGTGTGTGTGTGTGTGTGTCGGTTGGTAGGTCAGAAGGACTACACACACACTCAGGAAGTGTAGTAGTGAAAGAAGGGCGGGGCTTCGAGGAACGTTGCGTGACAAGACTGAAGAAAACAGAGTGCAGCCTGGTGTCGCACTAACACACACACACATGCACACACACACTTATACATACACATGCATGCGCACACACACACACACACACACACAGGCTCTTTACTCTTTTATGTCGCTTCAGGTTAGGTTAGCTGCCCTGGCTTTCCTTCACTCTTTGCTCAAATCTCCTCTCCCCCTTCCTTCAGTTTCTTCTTCTACCCCACCGCTCTCCTCTTCTCCCCTTCTTTAATATCTGAAAGTTGCTTTTTCTTTGAGCCTCTCTGCATGTCAGTGTTGTCTGGACTGTTCTGTATTTGCTCTATAATAGTTAGATAAAGGAATCACATCAAAGATTGTCACACACACCTCGACCCTCAAGAGACTGCAGCCAAAGACAACAAATTATTACAAATTATTATAAAATAAGATTTTTAACATCTATTTATTAACATCTACCTCTGTAAATTTGTAGCTTTGTCAATTTGTAAATGTGTAAAATGAAATTTAAGTTAACTCGTTCTATCTTTCTGCTGCTATTACTGTTTTTATCACTGCTTTTATTTATGTTTTTTATTCTTGACTACAACGAGAAAACCCTGCAAAATTCCACTGCACCTGAATATAGTGACAATAAAGATCATTCTGATTCTGAATGCAAGCTATAATAATATTTTTATCATAATTTTGCTCTTATATCAGCTACCCAAGAATGCCATGTACAATCTTTCAAAAGAGTAAAGGTAAAATTAAAGCTTTTTTTACTTTCAGGATATTTTTTTGTGTTGTTCAATCATTTATTGATCATAGGAGAGATATTCTGCCCCACATTTGCCTAAAACCCTAAGATTACACTGCCAAAGACGTTATTCATCATGAAATGTTTTATATTAAGACCAAACACACAATTATTGTAAAGAAAAATAATTTTCAAGTTGTCGTAGTATGCATGTTTTACTTAACATAAAACAGGTTACTGTAAATAATGAAGCAGGGGAGACCTGGGATTGACTTTTCACTCTTTTTTCATTTATACATTTAAAGTTCTCAACTTCTTTTCTTCCTGTTTGTTGTTTGTTACAAAGTTGCTTTTCACTTTTTCACCATTTATTAATTATAAGAGTCATTTAATACAAGTTGAACACTTGAGGAATCCACTTAGATGCCCTGTACAGGCTGCATTTTCTACTGTATTTTGTTTTTTATATGTCGTTACATGATGGAAATCATTTGTATTTTGCTTAATTGCTATTTTTTACTTTGTTGTTAAGTTGTTTTATGAACTATCTTTCCTTGTTAATGTATTTTGCATTTGGATTTTGCATTGTTTTTATTTTATTTTTTTATTTTTTTGAGAGGAAGTGTGGCTTACAAAGCCTTTTTCGTGTCCCACCCGGTAACAAAAAAATCTATTCTATTGTGCTTTACTGATTTTTTTTCTTCTATGCAAATAAATGAAAATGCAACATGTGTGAGGGCATTTTTGCATTAAGACACAGACCATGTAAACACCATCATTTGATGCTGAACTGACACATTTTCACACTCAGATGATAGTTGTCATACTGCTGGAAGGTTGGCTGGAAGTGTTCACACTGTGTGTCGACACATTAACCAGAGTCTAAAGCTCTTCTGAGAGTCATTAACATACTGAGTTAAGTTGCTAAGAGCTTCATCCTTTGTTTAATTTCTCATGTCAGCTTCTTTGCTCTCACCTCTCAACAGTGTCAGCAGCAGAAGTTCAACTGAGATCAAATTAAGCCCAGTCAAATGGAAAGAAACACATAAACAACTGAGAGGGAAACATAATCACTACACATCACTAAGCACCACTACTGAAAATGTGGAAACTATTTACTACTACTACTACTACTACTACTACTGTACTACTATTTTTTTGCATTACACAAAAATTGACAATAATCACCTGAAATCTTTATTTTTATTTAGATTATATTTTGTATAGAATATTTTTTTGTATAATTTAATTTAATAAAAAAATTGTGAATCACAGCATTGTGATCATTATAGTTATTTTTCACAAGTCATTTGGTGATTTGTATATATTATTTTTTTCCTATTTTTTTGCATGAAAATTAAAGCCATTCCAACATGAATAGATGTTACAATTTATGTTTGTATTTGCATGGACACCATCAAACCTGAGCAGTAAAACTAAACTTGTACATATGTTGTTGTTTTTTTTATTTCTTATTTTATTGTTGGTCATTGGTGCTTTTTATATGTATTTATATAATATTTATAAGTACACCTATTTTATGACCACTCAGTCCTTTATTTGTCCAGCTTTGTTGTCCTTATCCCTATAGCTGTTTTTTTTATTTTTCATTTCTGAGTCAAATTATTATGAACTTGGCAAATAAATCTGATTCTGAAATAGGCAACTATCGAAATAGTTATAATGAAATTAAATTATTAATTTAAATTTGTTCAGAAAAAAAATATTAATTTCAATATGTCTGGTAAAACGCAAATATGTCTACCAACCATTCACAAAAAAAATTAAATATGCTTCTTTATCCTGAATGAGCTGAATAAACTCTGTGATCTCCTCATTCTGCTACCTGTATATATGTAAGTGGAGTCTGTATAGGGCTCTCTTTGCTGAATGAAGTCATTTGAACAGTATGGTGATGCTCTGATCGTCTGCCTCGCGCACAATCCCAATTTCCTCCGCTCGAGCTCATTGACAGCGGGCCTACACTTGGCGCGCTCGAGCCCGTCCCCTTCTCGTGCCCTCCTCTTCTTTCTCACGCGATCGTTTAACGTGATAGGTGCTCATCTGAGCATGACAAGTGTTTAAAGAGAGAGAAAGAGATGTTGCGGTAGCTCCGATTAGACTAAAACTAATAATCATTGAACAGAACACCAGCTGAACTGCTGCAAGCGGCCGCAGGGCGCGAGGCTGGATAAACAAACTGACTGAGGGAAAGAAAAAAAAAGAAAAAATCACGTGATCTGCTTTGATTGGATTTTTATTATGGTGCAAATTAAATTTGTAATAGTGGATAATTTAATAATCTGGTTTTCTAATCACAATTTGTAATAGTGGATGATTTAATAATCTGGTTTCTAATGAAGGACTGTTGGCTAATATGAGGTCATTAAACTTGGACTGAGGGGAAATATGCAACACCAATAAAGTTTTTACTCTCGCAAGATGGATTAATTTAAAACAGCAACTTGAGAGCAGCTGTTGGTAAATCCTGCTGTAATAAAAAACAAAAAAACAACTGGACCCAATTTCTGTAACCAACACACCTCATGGAAAAGTTCTTTCCTGAGATATTTACTGTAGGATATCAGTTAGTAGTCGGACATATTTCGGATCTTTTCCAGCTGTTCTAGTAGTCGAGTGAGAGAGATTTCAAAAGCATATAGATAGATAGATGATCGATAGTAACTTTAGGTTACATGCGGTTCCCTCAGGATTTTGATCCTGAGGGAAATTCAAGTTTCCAGCATCACAGTTCCATAGTGCAAAACATGTTAGTGAAAAGGCAGTAAAAAAGTTAGTAGTGCAAAGTAGCAAAGTACAAAAAAATATACCAGATATAAAAATACTAGGAGATGAAGAATACTGTTCAAACTGAATATAGTGCAGGGTAACAGCTGTGATACACGACTATTAAAAAGTGCAGAAGAGACTGTTAAAAATGAGTATAGTGCAGGGTAACTCCAGTAGCTTAGTCTATTAAAGTGCACTGTGTACATTATTATCTGTCCTGCAGACCGCATTACAGGACAATTAACAGAACAACCTCCAACAAGGTCAAGATCGTTTTCCAAAATGTGCGTAAAAAGCGGTTATATAGTGTGTTTTAGTTATTCCATCTCTCTGCGGTCATGAGCTGCATCCATCAGGGTGTCACTGGTTTGATTTGTTTGCTCTTGGACTCGTGCCAAAGTCTGACTGAACACTTAGTTCTCTTTTTTTGGATCTGCCATATGACCAGCTTCTTTATTTCAAAGCCTGGTTGAATGAACACTATGAGCAGGTCTTGGCTCCTTTTACGCACACGGATCTATTTTGCCATAAGCTTATTACAGGAGGTCAGCAAGTCCCCACAGCCACGTGTTTTCAACTATGGTAAGAAATTACGAAGAAATATTACACCTACGCTTATAGAAGGCATTAGCATGGTCCTCCTGCGCTGTTAAGAATTTCCCAGTAAAATAACAGTAAAGAACTGGCGGCAGGGTTGCCTTTATGTTACTGTAAAATTAACATTATTATACTGTCGCTGACATTTACAGCTTTGTACTGTTAATGAAAAATACTAGTTTTTTTTATTAATTTCACAGTATTTTACAGTTAATTTATTGTTTAAAGATACATTATATAGCTGTTTTTCCACCTTTCTTTTACATTATCTTACTGATTTGTTTTAATGCTCTATTTAGGTTGTATTTTTTTACATACATTTTAATAAACATTATTTTTTGCCTAGATGAATAGACTTAGCAGGTTACAGACATAGGAATAGTTTCACTAAATACAATTAAAGGCACTTGTTAGGAAAAAGGCTATAATAAAGATAAAAGTTGACACTTTTCCCAAACATGTCTGTCTCTAGCTGCTACAAGCACAGAATGCAAACCAGAACAACATGTGAGTGAAGAACAATAAAGCTAATTCACTGATTTTACAATCATGTACAATGTACAAGCCTCACATGAGCAGATCAGGTCCCAGAATTAAAACAATACTGCATGAAACTGTTACTGATGATCCTTTAGACAGTTGATCAGCAGTAAAGTGATGTTTTTTAAGAAGGCATTATAGTTCAGTTAAAAAACGGCCTATGAGCGTAATTTAACAGGTTTTCTTTTGTATTAAAAGTAAAGCACTGTTTTTAGCAATAACAGGTTAATACTGTTGAAATCCTGCTGTAAATTAACAGCAATTGTTTACAGTGTGACCAGAGAGAGAAACAGGGTACAGCTACAGGTCCTGCAGGGCGGAGAGGGACAATTCACTTCTTGGAGGCATCATTTATTACATCAATAACATCAATTTATGTCCATATAACAAAAATGAAATTCTGAAGAAAAAAAGTGTCTGTGATACTTATTTTCTGAGTTTATAACCATGTGATGTTTTTTTGCTTTTCGTTTCCCTTATTTTTAAAATAATCTTTGTGAATGGACTGGGAGCTTTTGAGGAAAGCAGGTTGGATGGGAGCACAGGGTCGACCAAGGGAGGGAAAGGTCCCAGCTCTTCAGCCCCTTTGTACTGGGCTGACGAGTGCGTCCTGACAGGGGTTAACGTACCGTAAAGAGGTTAAACAAACGGACATTCCCGTTAGAAATCCTTCAGACACATAAGGCCTTATAAGTGGAGGAGTTGGCAGTGGTGGTCTCGGGTTTTAACCAGGGATTGGAGCTAAACTCAGACCTGGATCACCATTTTTTTATTATAGACTTTCTTTTGGTGCACAAATTCAATTTACACCTATAACAATACAATGATGTGAATTATTATAACAGGGTATTTTACATTTGAACTGGATTTTATGATTTTGATACACAGTGGTATTAATTCTAGAGGACATTTGTGTCTGAATTTATTTTCATTTAACCTGACAGATTTATATGTAAACTGAGTTTATGCAACTATACCGCTGCATCTGAAATCATTACCTGCAAAATGAACATTTGAGAATGGATGTATAGTCTATATACAAATTAGGCCCTTTTGAACATTTTCAACGTTTTAACATTATGCTGAATTTTTGTCAGGACTATCAGAATAAGAAGACATAAATGAATGAATAAGATTACTCATGTTGTTATGTATTTATGTTATATTTTGTCAAAGAAAAAGAAAACACATGTTAGACTGTATCATTCTACAGTGAGTGCATCAGTCCAGCTTAGTTGTAATTACCATTTTTTCCTTCCCATAAAACTCATTTGATATGATGTACTTCCGCCGTTGCCTACCGATGTAATCCAATGTGTGTGGAATAAAAGGACCTGTGGTCAAAATCCTTGAACTTGAACATTTGACTGTGAGATAAAAAAAGATCTGACCCTTCCATTCAAATGACATAATGCTCATACATGAAGGCTGACAATGTTTAGATGTAGTGTACCATATATAAAAACAAACTGTGCATTCTTGCAAATGAGTGGCCCACTGACACAAATACATGAGGCAGAATGATCAGGAAACTAGGTTACAGCAGGCTCTGAATGCTTTCTTAATAATGGAAGAGATAAACATGCACATCAGAGACAGAGCAAACAGATGTGGAAGTGGCGTTTCTTAGAAGGAGAGAATCTACGGTATGCTGTTTCTTTATGTAGTTTTTCTTGGGCTGTCAATCGATTGGAATATTTAATCTTGATTAACTGTATGATTGTCCATAGTTAATTGTGATTAATTGCATATTAATCACACATACTGTATTTTTAAAATGTACCTTAAAGGGAAATTTGTTAAGTTTAATACTCTTATCAACATGGGAGTGGACAAACATTCTTTATGCAAATGTATGCATATATTTATTATTGGAAATCATTTAACAACACAAAACAATGACAAATATTGTCCAGAAACCCTCACAGGTACTGAATTTAGAATAAAAAATATGCTAAAATCATAACATGACAAACTGCAGCCCAAAAGGCAACAACAGCTGTCAGTGTGTCAGTGTGCTGACTTGACTATGACTTGCCCCAAACTGCATGTGATTATCATAAAGTGGGCATGTCTGTAAAGGGGAGACTCGTGGGTACCCACAGAACCCATTTACATTCACATATCTTGAGGTCAGAGGTCAAGGGACCCCTTTAAAAATGGCCATGCCCGTTTTTCCTCACCAAAATTTAGCGTAAGTTTGGAGCGTTATTTAGCCCAAGTATGACGTGATTGGTACCAATGGACTCTTTAGGTTTTCTATTTTCCTATGATGCCAGTATCTTCGCTCTTGTTTTAAAACTGAGCCCGCTACAACCTAAAAATCGCAAGTTGCATTAATGCGTTAAAGAATTTAGTAGCGTTAAAACGAATTTGCAATGTGTTATTATCGCGTTAACTTCGACAGCCCTACAGTTTTTTCCTTAGTAGAAGTGTTTTTCAGGTGCGGCAACATCAGTTAAAGAAGACAATGTGCCCGAGGTGTAAAGCTCTTGGATACAAATACGAGTGTGCTGACTTGAAATCCCAATACAGCAAGAGTGAGAGGAAAAATCCCAAAACCCTTCTAAAGTCCTTTGAGTTCTGAGTCGAAAATCTCTTCCAAGCATTCTTTGTTGTGAAGCTTGCGCTGATACGGAGCTAAAAATGCCTCGCTAAGGTCTGGCATTTGTAGGCTATATGCTGTTGACTTGCACTGGGAGGAAAGAGAACGGCAGAGATTATGGGCAATTAAAGCCCACTTTATGCTGGTCTGCTGGCGTCACTAAGTCTGGCCAAGAATGCTCACCTCGGCTAATACTATCAATGAGAACAAACTCTGCAGCATCAACTTATTATGTACAGTGAATTATTAATGCCAGAGCTAGCATGATCCGGCTAAGCTGGCTTGCCGGTTAAGGAAAGCAAGTATGCAATGAGATTTTGTTAGAATGCTGAAAGATTCGGTAAGATCCTGAATAGCGAGTACAGATGAAAAGGCCTCTTCTATTCAACGTGCTAAAATCATATCAATAATGTAAATATAAATACTAGTAGACAAATCACAATTTTGTGGGTTTATAGAGATAGGAGAATCCATATTGCTTTTATTACAGTCCCGAATTAGTGACAAAATCTGCTCTGCTCAACGTCCAGCTTGCCAGCAGAATATGATCTGAGCGTAATGACAGTTTATGGAATTACTGAAAGAAGGCTGTTTTGGCTTCTTTCTAACCAGCATGGTGCAAGGTGGTTTATCCCCTTTAACAGTCCCGTAGGTGGGCCCGGCTGCTATTCTGTCTTTCAGAGGTTGTAGCAGGCTCAGTTTTGAAAGCTAGAGTGAAGACACTGTATCACATAAAGCTAGAAAACGTAATGAATCCATTAGTACCAACCATGTTATGCTAGCTTTTTGGGAAGAACGCTAAATAACGCTATAAAGTTAGGCTAAATGTTGGCGAGGAAAAACTGGTATGGCCATTTTCACAGGGGTCTCTTGAACTCTGACCTCAAAATATGTGAATGAAAATGGGTTCTATGGGTACCCGCGAGTCTCCCCTTCATAGACATGCCCACTTTATGATAATCACATGCTGTTTGGGCAAAAACCATGCAGTTTTTTGAATGCAGTATAAATGTGTTATTTTTGCCTGTTCTAAAATGATGTGTTTGAATATTTCTGCATACTGGGGTCCCTAAACAGTCTTAAAATTGCGTAAATTGGGTATCACTGTAAAGCTGAGACTCTTGTGGATCAAATGAGCTGATCATGTTAGTCCCCATAGTAGCCATTTCATGTAGTAAGACCATTTTTTGAAACTCAACCTCATTGTATAACATGATAACATTACCTGTTGTGAACTCTAGGATAATCACAGCCTCGTGAAACTTTCTAACCACAAACTAGAGACCTAAAGCATTCAGAGGATGGATGGCTTTCCTAGCTAGATTGACAATAAGGGGGTTTCTGAGCAGTTTCCATAACAGAAGCGGTCAGCATCCAATCAGCGAAAAATGCAATTCTTTCAGAAATCTCCAAATGTCAAAGGTTTTTGATCCCAAATCACAGCATGGCTTTTTCTATGGCATTCCTTGAGGTCTTGATGTCTTAATACGGTATTTTGGATGGATTACTGATCATTTTTATCAATTCTCGAGTGGTAAAAAATGGTTAAATTTAGCACCAAATCTGTGTAACAAATGGTATCAACCCAAAAATTGCTGCAACAACTAATGAGACATAATAGAGTATGGGAATGGCTACCATTTACTTCTATCATAATGTTCTAAGCCTTATAGACTTTTACAATTTATTTTAATTAATTAATTAATTAATTAATTATTATTTTATTTCTGATTTATGACTAGAACAACTTGGCACACAGTACTGAACTGTGCCTCAAATTTATCTTCAGGTTCCCAGCTTTCAGATGACGTACATCACTTTTATGTGGCATGTAGTATTGATTTTTTATCTACCCTCAGACCTACCCATCTAAAAGAAAGAGGGTGGCATGGCAAGAGGTTATGCATTAACTGCCCTGATGATTAATAACTGCTGGAAATGAATATGAACCTAAGGTGCACTGCACTCTGTTGACCATTAGAGGGCATTCTCACAAACCCAAGACAAGTGTCTGTCAATAGGTGCAGTAGCAGCTCTCGGATCTGCGTGAATGTTACAAGTCTCAGTGGTTCAATTCTGCCAACTTCATTAATGTTTATTTGTTTGTGCCACAATTCTCTCATTGCAGAAACAAATAAAAGAATTGTATGTAAATGTGTTTTACTGTATGTTTATAGTCATACATGTGTGAGAGAGTGTGCGTCGCCTCAAATACAAGTCAGCTGAGGTCACTATACTTCACTGAGTCACTATGAAGGCCTCTTAATGTAAAGAGAGCTGTGAAATGCCCCAGAGGAGATACGTGCCTTCCTGTCTCACTGCCTCCAGTGTAATGAACTAGGTCAAACTGTCTCCACTTTCATTGACTGTAAACCCCTACTGAGAGTGGTAGACTCCAGAGCCATTAAAGTCACACTTGAGGGAGTAATGGCCGCTATAAAATGGTGATCAGACCTGGGTCATTTAAAAATTAAAACCAGGAGTGCCTGTAGAGGAAACACGGCTGGTTAATACTGATCAAATGTCTGCGTTATTTGAAGGAAAAATGTGCTGTATTTCATATGAAATACTGTCAATAGAAATTAAAGCATCTTCACTTCTTTTAGGTCTCACTCTTTTGAAACGAAAGTTCATCTGAACAGAACAAAGTGGAATGGGTGCAGTCCTGGAAAATGTTTGTTCTTGCGCAAGATTTTTCAAAGCATATCATGTGCATTATGTACAGTCAATTTGCCTTTCAAAAAAACATGCAATTTGGCCACCTCACAGAGGACTTCTATTTTCTCTTGGATGATAATAACACAAACTGCACCACTGTGTTTTGCCGCTCGCAGGCCTGGCTGCACCGAGGGCTGGAAAACACTCACCGCCGCCAACTGGAGAAACATGCTCAATTTGATGCAGCTGTCTCCCGGAGCACACGCACGCGGGGTGATGTGATTCTGTGTGGTGAAAACTGTACTTCAGAGCTGCGGTGGCATGGAGGGGGCTGTGGCTGTGGAGCAGGCCAGCAGGTCATACGAAGCAAAGGGCACGCCAGGCTGGATAAGGATCAGAGGAGGATGAGAGAGAGGAGAGAGAGAGAAGTGAGAGAGGGGCCTCTGGGTCTGGGCTGTCGGCCCCCAGAGCAGGGGGCGCTGGCCGGGGTGCCACATCGTTCAGACGGCCTGGTGTACACAGAGAAACCTGATCTAATGTGCAGCTTTGACACACAAACATTATTTGCTTTTAAAGAAACGCCATCAATGAGTTGGTACATTTACTCGAGTGTTGTATTAATTTTGAGATACTTGTACTTTACTTGAGTATTTCCATTTTATGCTGCTTTACTTTTACTCCACCATACACTCCTTTTTACTTCACTTCATTCATGTGACAGCTATACTTTAAAGATTGAGACTTTAAATAAAAAACACAAGCCTATAAAAGCTCGTAGAAGACACTGTATCATCAGACATTAAAACAGTTGTTCCAGTCCTTTCTGGCTCCTAACCCCCGTGCAAAAAGTTCTTGTCATGTTGTGATTTCTAAGAGTTCTTAGAGACATTTCCCCTCCAAACTTCTCAGATGGTTTCATTTAAATTGTAGTCTGAGGCCCCCAAAAGGAAAAATGATCCACCATGTCACAAAAATAGCAAAGATTAGAGAAAAGTGCAAAAAAAAATTAATACAAATTTGTGCAGTTGAACGTAGTATTTTCTCACGACCCCTCAGATTTGTGTCACCTTGGAGGGGGCCTGGCCTAGATCTAGGATCTCTAGGTTAGGAACCACTGGACTAAACTACTGAACTGTGTAGTTAATACTAGCTCCACCTCTACCAGCTACAACAGTAAAATGATGCTTATTAATTATGTCATGTGTGTCAGTCACAGGAGCCATTTTTTCTGCAGGACGTGTACTCTTGCTTTTGGTACTTAAAGTACATTCTGCTGATAATACTTGACTTAAATAGGCCTTTTACTTCTAATGGAGTATTTTTACATTTGGGTACTGGTACTTTTACGCAAGTAAATATTCAGAGTACTTCTTCCATCACTGATGCCCAACTGAGAAATGCAGTAGAATGTGCGAGGTCACTGAGGGCCACTGATGTTAGTCGACAGTATGTGGCCATAAAATGTAGAGATTTAAAACCAACACCAAAAGCCAAGCGGCACAAAACACAGATAATTTGCTTGGATGGAATACAATTTAACTAGAATATTAAAATGATTTCAGCCAACCTAAATACATTACACAATCTGAGAGTGATGAATCAGAAAAGTCATAGTTTAGTTTTAGAAAATTAATATATTTTTTTTCTAAAACTAGTCGGGTAGGCTTTACTGTGATTTGGGGACAATTTGTGATTTATTAACAGGTATAGCCTCAAAGAGATTTGGCTATATCACATTAAATGTCTGCATACACCTATATCCATTGTCTTTTTTCCACATTAATTGAGGATTATAAAAGCAAGTATGTATAAGTACTAATATATATACCAGTATGGTATATACTGTATATATAAAAGCAAGTATGTATACAAATGTTCTAGTGTGTTTTCCTATATTTTACTACAGATCAAATTGCTGATGTTTTTTTCCTCCACAACACATTACAGTTCTGTATTGAATGGCAATTAAAAAATATTGCATAAATCTCACAGCAGACAGAGCTGAGGATTATTGTTAAAATGCCTAGTCATCAAATAAAGTTCCCGCGACTGTCTGTGAGAGAATGAAAGAAGGCGCATCAACCAGGTCTCTTCACTGAGCGCGATATTACAAGACAGGTGCAAGACTCAGCTCTTCAACACAAGGCTCATGTTACTGTTGTCTGCTCCGAGTGTTAGGATGAAGAGCAACATTACCGCTGATCCTCTGTCAAAGGGTAAGTCTGGCCTTAGGGAGGGAGAGAGAGAGAGAGAGAGAGAGGGAGAGAGAGAGAGAGAGAGAGGGAGAGAGGGAGAGAGAGAGAGAGTTAAAGGTCATCGCCGCTGACTCCATTGAGGGAAATAAAAGCTCAAATGTCTTGCCATTTCAGTGAAAAGGGTAAAGACGGCCGTCAGCACTCATTTAAATGTTTCAGATGATCTAATAGTGATAATCTTATCTTAATCTGTCCGATGAGGGCTGCAGTCACTTGAAACACATTACTCTTAATAAGAGGACTTGTTTGTGTTTGCACAGTGGGCTCTTGATGGAGCAGTTTGGAGATGACGTAACTTTATTTGGATGTTTATATCTACGTGGACTTGACTTTTTAAGGAGCTTATTTGTTGCTTTGTGGTGAATTTTCCGAGGAACTAAAGGCACGAAGTAAAATGGAAATGTTTATTTAAAAAGAAGAAAAGAAAAACAAGTTAAAGACAATAAATAACGAATGGTCCACTACTGTTTTTTCACTGATATTAATTTCTGAGTAATCTCCTGATTTTT
>CAKAOI010045933.1:0-14414 GCA_916701655.1 Sebastiscus albofasciatus | reverse complement strand
GCTTGGCAAAAATGATCACACATCTTAAAAAGTAGAGAGAGAGACACAGAGAAAGAGAGACAAGTGATCAGAGAGGGGAGAGGATGGGAGATGGGGAGACAGAGACAGGTGTTCAGAGAGGGGAAATGACGGGAGATGGTGAGACAGAGACAGGTGTTCAGAGAGGGGAAAGGATGGGAGATGTGGAGACAGAGACAGGTGATCAGAGAGGGGAGATGACGGGAGATGGGGAGACAGAGACAGGTGATCAGAGAGGGGAGAGGACGGGAGATGTGGAGACAGAGACAGGTGATCAGAGAGGGGAGATGACGGGAGATGGGGAGACAGAGACATGTGATCAGAGATGAGAGAGGACGGGAGATGGGGAGACAGCACATACCAAGCCTTCTCTCACTTCACAGCTAATGATACTCTGCTAACTTGTTAACCATGGTTTGTGCTGAGTGTTCCGCTGTTACAGACAGGATGTCTCTGATAGAGACGTGTCCGTGAATTAGAACAGCTTTTTGCACACGCACGCGCGCTCACACACACACACACACACACACACAAACTCCTTGTTTTCAGGTCATGCCAAAAAAGCAGTCTGCTAGCTCCATGTGGCTGTCAGGCTACTTCCTCTTCCCTTTTCTCATCCTTTCTGTCCTCCCATCTCGCTGTTTTTACAGCTCCGTCTGGACAGTGAAAAGACAAAACTCTATTGAGTCATCCATTCTGATAGAGTTGATTAACTGGTAAAAGCTGGGAAATAGATTAAATAATGTGTAAATTATATAATAAATTAAAACAGCATGTCTACACAGTATAAGAACTACTGACCACTGGAGCATAGCCTATACCTCTGGCAACACTATTGTAATCCACTTTTTATCCTTGTCCCATGATAACTTGTATGATTTATGGGTGCGACTTTCCATTATTCCTTTTACTGAACCGGTGTCTACGAGAATTAGCGGTATATGCTATAGGTGTCTTCACTTTTCTTAGAGATTTGGGGGACATACATAATGTGGGAACACAGCTTGTCACTCTTTAAAGGACAAGTTCAACATTTTGAGAAATACACAAATTAATTTTCTTGCAGAGAGTTAGATGAGAAGATTGCTACAGTAAATATGAAGCTACATCCAGCAGCGGGGTTAGCTTAGCTTAGCTTAGCATAAAGATTGGAAAGAGGCGGGCAGAGCCAGGCTAGCTGTTTTCCCCTTGTTTCCAGCGGGAAACCTGAAGAAGTGACCTCGGATTACTGTAACAAACTACGTTAGCTTAGCATTAGCTAAGCTGTGTGGTGATGTGTGACTTTGAGGCTCTGACTTGGCTTTATGGCTGCTCTGAGATAAACCAAGTTCTATTCCACCTCCTTCAATCAAAAAAACTCAACGTTATTACTGTGGAAGTGCAGATCAGCCTCAGTACTTTTCAGATTGTTCATCATCTCACTGTCAATAGCAACAATCAATAGCACGTACGTTAAGCACGTAAAATGGAGAAAGTACAAAAGTGTGCTTCGCATTTTATGTGTGTATAGCCATTAATGTGTTGTGTGTGGACAGCTGTATTGACTGAAGCAAATCTGTTCCGTTGGACACACGTGAGATGGACAACTGGAAAACATGGCTGAGACGCCTCCTGTCTAAAGTAGGCAGGGTTTAAACTTCTCTCTCAAGCTCTCTTTTTTCTCCAATCAGTTACTTCCATCATTTTTCATGTGTATAGCCACACTAAAAGATCAAAATGTTGCCAGTGTAGACCCTTTTATTTTAGTTGCTGCACAGCTACTTGTTTTTAGACATTTTATATTTTTACCAAACATTGCCATACCTAGACCTTTCTGTGAATACTTCGTCAGCCGGTATCTTTCAATCAAGTCAGGCCTGCAGTGTGATCAATATGAGCCCAGGTCTATAATCACCTCTATGTTAGGATTTTAAGGGTCATGTCTCATGCTGCTTCAAAGGAGACCTTGGTGATAGGAAATGAATAAATAGTTGACATGGGTAACTGCTGTCAAACCACAAAGGACAGACACTAAACAGTCCAGCAAACATGGTCAGCACTACAGATAATTCCCAGAAGCAGTAGCTGGTTCACCTTTCCCTGAAAGTATCAACAAACACAAGCCTGATTGACCCTAACCTGCATTTACACACACACGCACGCACACACACACACACACACACACACACTGCATTCGTGCCTTTAGGACACACCATATGTGACCTCAGTGGTCCCTCCCTGGTGACTGGGAAGTACAACGTTCAGTTAGAGGCATGACACCTAGACAGGCAAAATAAACACCAGTGACCCCTTTAACGGAAACGCACACACACACAAACGTTCACGCACACACACACACACACACACACACACAGACATACAGACACACACACACACACACGCATGCACGCACACACACACGCACACACAAGCATAGGTAAGTGGTTTCTGCTGCTGGCAGGGGGGCCTTACTTGAGGCCCCGGGGCTACAGACATTTTGGAGGCCCTCCCCTTCCTTCACAATATGCCATGACAACTTTAATTCAGAACCCCCGTCAATGGACAGCGACAGATAATAAATGGAGTGCGCTCCTTATCGGTAAACAAAATATGAAACTCATCATTATAAGACAATATGTCAACAATTCCCGGAAACATCTGGCCAAACTCCAGCTCCAACTCCCTTCTGGCCAACCGGTACCTGACCGGAAACGTGCTCATTTGTAAATAATAGTAATAATCGCACCGTTGTGACGAAAAGAGAGCTGAGCCGGAAGGCAAAGCTCATGATCTACCGGTCAATCTTCGTTCCTACACTCACCTATGGTCATGAGGGCTGGGTCATGACCCAAAGAACTAGATCAACAAGTGGCCGAAATGGGTTTTCTCAGGAGGGTGGCTGGCTTCTACCTTAGAGATAGGGTGAGAAGCTCAGTCATCCGTGAGGAACTCGGATTAGAGCCACTACTCCTTTGCATTGAAAGGAGCCAGCTGAGATGGTTCGGGCATCTAGTAAGGATGCCCCCTGGGCGCCTCCCTAGGGAGGTGTTCCAGGCACGACCAGCTGGGAGGAGACCACAGGGAAGACCAAGGACTAGGTGGAGAGATTATATCTCCACACTGGCCTGGGAACGCCTCGGGATCCCCCAGTCAGAGCTGGTTAATGTGGCCCGGGAAAGGGAAGTTTGGGGTCCCCTGCTGGAGCTGTTGCCCCCACGACCCGACCCCGGGTAAGCGGTTGAAGATGAGTGAGTGATGAGTGAGTAACAATCAACAGTTAAAACCCCATACTTTATTCATTCATGGAGCCCTGCAAGTCACTGCATGTTCTACAACACCATCCTGTAAATATTTCAGAATAAAAGCCTGGTGTTGACAAATGAAGGAATTCTGTCCACAGAGAAAAAACGCTCAATGACTTATATTTTGAAACTGTGTTAAAGTGTTAAATTAAAAATAAATCTTTACTTTTTTCCAAGTCTGTGATATATTCTACAGATATAGACATTGAAAGTGTAGTAATGTTGCTGGTATGATGTCAATATACAGTCTGACACGCAGCCAAGCTGTGTGGCTGTTCTAACCTGTTAACATGGACGACGAAATACAACAGCCGCCATGCGCTGCTGACGTTCCCTGCGTGGCCCAACTGTTACAGATTGTTGCTTCGTTATCTGCACTACAGTTAATCTTTTTCTGTGGTGTTCTGAAATGTCTGACCTTCTCCTGAAGCATGTCAGGTACTTTGAAAGTCTGTCGGTCCAGTGTCTGTATCAGCGGACTGTTGACTTACACAGTATCAGAAAAGTCAAACCAAGGACATCATTTCCCACCCACAGTGTGCAAAACAGCAGTTTAGTGTTAGACGACTTTGATTCTCAGCTATGCTTGTGCTAGAAAGTGAGCGCATTATCATACATATAACACACCGCTGACCCACTGCTGGGATTTTATGGGCATTTATTCAACTTTCTTTTAGAAGGTGAGGTACATCTTCCATTTACTTTTTCTTCCTACAATCTATAGACTTGACTTTTGAATAATAATTATGATCATAATAATGACAGTTCTAACCTTCCATGTTGAAAATAATAAAGCCATAAAGAAATACTTCTTCTGGAGAGGTATTTCAGATACATCCTTTGAATGATCTTCCCTGTAGGGAATCTTTAAAGATCCTACTGGCCCCTTTGAAAGATTTTCACCAGAGTAGTATTAGATATAAATAAAATCTGTTGTGTTCACATGAAACAAAATGCTAAAGAGAGGGAGAGACATAGCAAAAGGAATGAGGGGATTAAGTAGTCCACTTACAGTGTTCATTTTGGGTCTTTCCATACATGCCAACATATGTCTGCTTTCTGGCTGGCCACCTGAGGCTGGCGCTGCCTGCACATCATTATCATGACAGGAAAAGGAAAGTCATACTCTCTGAAGGAAAAACGAATGGGGGAAAGCACCCGTGGTTAAAGCCGCCCTCGTTAAAGGGATTGACAATGATGGGTCATGTGATGCCCCAAAGTGAAACTTTGTCGAACGGCTCTCCTCGGGACCGCAGCGCCGGCAGCTCGTGCAGACCGGCGCCCGTCTCCCTCCACGTCGCTACCGGGTGCGCTAGCGAGGAGCCCCGGCTGTCTCCACTGTAGTTCTCTCTAACAATGTATAACAACGATGTGTATCAGAGGGGATTTAGAAGTGGGTGGCCGACTGAACCAGAGTTAGTGAATGTTGGAAAGACTAACCAAGATGGTTTTGGTGAGTTTTGTTTTGTTTCTGTCCAGTTTGAATCAATTGTTTTTTTTGATCTTCAGCTGAAACTACGGCAGCGGGGAGAGGGGGGGGAGTGCGCGCCATGCACACACACACCTAATGTGGGCCTATAGCTACATATTGCAAAATTAATTTTACTCTGAACGATTCATCACTTGTCACTGTCATGGTCAACTGGCAACCATTTGTTGTGAAGTGATGCAATGGAATGTGGAAGAATGTTATCAATGTTATCAATTGTACCTTTAACTGTCAGCTTGTTTAGTCCTCCCAACACTGTTATGATGTGAGGAGCAATGGACATTACAGCCTGTAGGGGCTGCTAGCAGAGCTTTAGACTTGTTTCAACATAAAGAGCAGGGATAAACCACAACACCATGATGTTCTTCAAGACGTTTCATGGGAATATTCTACTCATGTATGGATTCTATTAACTTGGTAAATAGCATCACTGTATAGTGCATATAGACATTTTGGTGCACTGGCTGTAGCTTGGGGTTTTGACTGATGCCGCTGAAGTCAAAGTTCAGGATGTTTGTAGGAAAACTCCACGAATGAAAATGTGAATAAACTCAGTTTTAGTACATCCCTGCTAACAACAACTGTTGTTTAAAGCCACCACTGTTTGTCTGCAGCTAAATTTGCTGTCTGGCTCTGGTATTTATGTGCAGTTGTCTCTTTATGCTGCCCTTTCAGCACACCAAGACACTGTGCCACTGCACCCACCCACCCGCCTGCAGTATAGTACAGTAGAGGGGGCGACAGAAGGAGATGTGAGGCGATAGCCCCCTTTTTTTTCAAGGCAGAAAAAGACCCCAATTGTGTCTGAGCGCCCTCCTCTCCCTCGCCTCGCCTCGCCTCGCATGCCTCTGGAAGTGCAAAGAAAAGAGAGAAAGAGATTTAGAGAAAGGGAGAGGGAAGGAGGGGAAGGCTGGTTCGCTGTGCAGCTGCTCCTGCAGAGGCCTTTGGATTACATCAGAGTGGCCGAGAAGAAAAGAATGAGAGGAGAGAGAGAGAGAGAGGAGAGGGGGGTACCCACAGGAGGGTGTGAGGCACACTCCACAAATCAGACCTCTTTTTTTCCATGCTCTCTCTATCCTGGTCCCTCTCTCTCTGTATCTCTCTATCAATGGTTGTAGTGGAGCGGCCCTCCACAGAGCTATCATTGTTATCAAGACTGAAGAGGACGCACACACACACACACACACACAAACACACACGCACACACGCACGCACACACACACACACACACACACACACACACACACACACACATACACACAACACACAACACACCCACACAGGGGAGGAGGTAATGACTTACTTTTTCTCCTGTTACTGTAACTAATTAGCTTTTGGTCTACTTTCCTTTTCCAACTCAATCTTTTATTTCCATTTTTTTGTAATTAGAAGCACACACTCAAATGTTCAAATTCTACATCCTTCATACCCTTGAAATGTATGTGAACAACCAAATATTTAACCCATAGCTGGAAGTTGACTATCTCATGCAGCTATGACAGCCTCCACTCATCTGCGAAGGCTTTCTACTATATATGTTGGAACCTGGCCGCAGGAATTTGCTTCCATTCAACCACAAGAGCATTGATATCCTGTATAGTATCATACTAAGTGTCACGGTCACGTCCGAAGGCAAAAATGTTCATACATGTTCTAAATGGCCCCACTTAATAGGAGCTTGAGAGACCAGTTGAAATCCTGTATACTCTGTCACATGTGCAAACCAGGTCAATCACTTCGTAGAGTGAGCACACAGTTGTCTGACTAATTTTTAAGAAAGATTGTCAGGCTCAGCATCCCAAAATAAAACTTCAGAAAGTGTGGGGGAAATGGGTCTCAGACACTGTTTGAGAATTTGGCAAGAACTTTGTTGTGAGCACATTGAAGCCTTTCGTGATGTTGGGTGACCTTATCACCCAACATCACGCTCACAGTCATTGTTCCAGTTCATCCCAAAGGTGTTAGATGGGGTTCCGGTCAGGGCTCTGTGCAGGTCAGTCAAGTTCTTCCACACTAAACTGGAAAACACATTTCTTTGTTAACCTGCCTTTGGGCACGAGGGCATTGTAATGTTGTGCCATGTTTCCACGAAGTCGGGAACTCTGTTGTCTTAAAGGGACTGTTTGTAACCTCTTACACTTATAAATCCTTGCGGGTCGGTGTCCCATGCGCGCACACATGTTGCTACACTGTTCAGACAAGACTCCAACACAAACTACACATAGGCAACAAAACCGCAAAATTCTATTTTGTGAAGCCCGTCTGTTAAACAGTGTTGGCCGCGGTCGGAGGACGCGGGGGAGACCGTAGCTTTGGTCTCCAGGGCCGGAGTCTCTGCTGTACTCTGCTCCTCTGCTCCTCTGCCTGCTTGCCTTCACTCACACACCGCGCTCGTTCTCGCTCTTTCACTCCACACTCAAATGCATGCGCGCACAATACACACTGCAGAAGACTTCGTAGCTCTGAGAATATCTAGTAAATGCACAGTGGACGTTTGTGCAGAAATAACTGCTGCAGCTCCTCCAGACCAACAGAGGTTTCCCGTGTCTTGTGAAGTGACGGGGCTCCACAGAGAGAAACGTTATCGTCTCCGACCAAAACTCCGGTGTCTCCCCTGTTCCCTCCGGCCGCGGTTGGAAGGCTGAGGCAGGAAAAGCCAACACTAGGATCAGCATTGATTCATGGAGAGACCTTCGTCTGGTCAGCTAACATTACTGCCAAGCAGCTGAAATATAGAGTGATATTGTGGTTTTAGCTGACGTGTGTCTCCTCACTGTTTTGAGCACTGCTCGTTCATGTCTATTTATATCGAGCACAAGCGCGAGCAACAGGACGCTGACTTTCGTTGACTTAACAGCCACAGGTGTCGCTGTTAACAAGCATTTCTGATTCTTACTTAGAGTCCCTTTAAATACCATTGTATGCTGTTTGGGCCCAAGCCATGAAAAACCAAGTCCACATATTTTTTATAAACTAGTTTACTTTTCTAACATCTTTTGAGCCAGAAAAAAGGCAGCTCCCCGTTCACTTGTATGTGTTTACACGCCAGTCTTGACTTCCCCTTATATGACGGCGAAGTTGACATATCGCATTAACGGGCTGAAGCAGCCAATGCCATATCTACAGTACATACTATATATCATTGCATGTGCCACTGAGCGATTTCTTTTTGTACTGATAAACTGTTGTATATGTTGCAGGTTGGACAATGTTCTCTGGGACTCTTGTGGTGGTGCTGCTGGTCCTCATCCTGTGTAGGCGGGTCCTGTGGCATGGAGTATGCATCCTTATTGGTCAGAAATGGTTCAAGAAGAGAGTCGCCCAGAGGAGAAAGCCTGGAGAAGTGACAAATGGATAACTAATGCGAACTTGGATCTTCCACATTTCATCTGTTGTTGATTTGTTCTTTACAATTTTCTGTCTTTGCATGCTCCTTCACCATCACATAAGGGAAAACATTTGGTTTGGTAGGGGATTTCTTGGCAACTCATCCATCCATTCTTTACCTACCTACCTACCTACCTACCAGGTTATACTCACTGAGGTTCATGATGGAGCTGGAGCAAAAGGCAGGGAAACAATGCAGACTGTAGTAAAATGTCACCCATGTGTCTCTATGAGGGTGTTTTATTCGCCAACATTAATGTCAGTTATTAGAGCCATAAAAAACCTAACTTTGGGCACCCTTGAGGAGCTGAGTATATGGCAACCACCAGCAGCTGTGTGTGATAGGCTGAGTCACATGTCAATCAAGCAAAATACACCCCATAACATGTTTCTGTTAATATATTCTTCATGTAACAAAATTGTCTAACATGATGTATAAGTAAATCTCTATTTCAAGTGCCAAGTGGAGACTTTTTTTAGTTGACTTCACAAAGTCAGGAGATTGTTGCCCCATCTAGTGGTCATTTCTGACATTGCCTCTTCCTTTACTTTGGTCTTTTTCCTGCTGTATTGCAAACAATCCAAAAAATGTCATAAATGATACAAAAATTACCTTTCGACACATTCCCATTTATGGGCAATTTCCAGTCCACTTGAGATGAAAGGAAGAAACCCACCCATAGCAAATACTTAGTATTCAGAGCCAATGATCCTCCACGTCATCTGCCGAGAACAGCTTTAAAGGACAAAAGTCTACAGCTACTGTGTGTTTTATTGTACTGCAGTCTGTAGAGCAAAGGGCAACTTCCAAGTTGTGCTTCCATATTGATTATTTTTTTAAAATCTCCATTAGGCAGCAACTTCTGTATGAAAAATAAAAAAAATAGATATCTTTATACACTGCAAAATGGTACCAAACTGGAACAATATGTCACCAAATATTTAGTAAACTTTCTGAATTGAGAGCAGATACAATATGTACACTTTAAGCACATGATGTGTACTTTCTGATGACGACATTTCATGCATAGTAGAATTATATCCTTACCCATTTAGAACATTTAAAAAAAATAACTTACAATACATTTTTGTCGCTATTGGTTCTTGCCTTGGCTCATTATGAAAGCGTCATATTTAATGCTCTACTACTGAAATGTATCCATCTGTTCTATTGTACAATAATGCCTGGCAGATAATATAATTTTTTGGAAGTTATAAAATGAGTTCCTATAGCTTAGAGCATTTTCCACGTGTTTACATGGACATGTACTTTTGCATGAGAATTACAATATATGGTAGTTAATGCCAGGACTGTGCAGTATAATATAATGTTTCCACCACCATAAATGTCATGTAGGAGACTTCTATTTCTATGAAGTTATTCTCTATTTACCTAAAATCCTCTCAGGGATCACCAAAGTTCACACACACACACACACACACACACACACACAAGGGCAAGGAAAGCAATAGACACATGACATTTACAACTGCAGCGCGTAAGAATGTGTTGTTGTCATGCAGGATAGAATGATGTTTTTTGTGTTGGACCAACAGGTATGGATGAGGAGATGTGTTTGGAATGTGGTGGACAGATGTCAACATAAAGGCTCTGAGCCCAGGAGAAGAGGAGGAGGAGGAGGAGGAGGAGGAGGAGGAGGCGACAGAGGGGGAGGTGGTGCGAGAGGGAACAGAGAATGGCCTCGGCTCTTTGAAAGTGAATTTCCTCCCCTGCAGCTAGAGATTACCAGACCCTTCAATGCTAATGGCTGCTACAAATGGCCATAGATAAGACCTGAAGGACAGAGAGGGAGGGAAAGAGGAGCTAAGCTTAAAACAGTACTGACGCTGCTATCATTATCATTTTCATCTGCGCTCCTCTTTCACTTGAGATTTTCACATCAGTCTTTTTCTGCTTGGTTTATCGGGTCTTTAGTTGTTTTTTTCAATCACTCTCTTATGAGTTTGTTGTTTCGTGAAGGTTGGGCATAATATCACATAATGTCAAACAAAGTAAATGGACTTGCATCCATATAACTCTTTGCTAGTCTTCCGATCACTCAAACCACTTTACACTACATGTCAACATTCACCCATTCATACACTGATGGCTCGGCCTGCAGGAGCAGTTTGGGGTTTTGTATCTTGCTCAAGGACACTTCGACATGCAGACTGGATGAACTGGGAATCGAACCTCCAACCTTTTGATTAGTGGATGGCCTGCTCTACCTCTGAGCCAAAGCTGGGGAACAATTGTCTGTAAAAGAAGGGGAAGAAGAGGGAGGAAGGGGAAGAAGGGGAGGAGAGGGAGGAAGGAAAAAAACGAGTTTGAATCCCGTCCAAAGCCATCAAAAGTTGAAGGCTTTCCTTGTGGCATATTTATAATCTGTGTTTAGGGGTTAAAATCCAAATAATTTATGACTATAAATACTTACTTATACAGTACTTATGTTTTATGTTCCATGATTTGTATGCCAAATATGCTTGTACATTCAGCTGTAACACTTTTGTATGAGGTTATGGCTAAAAGTACCATGTTGTATACATACTTCCTTCAGTTAGTCTATTGCTATTATGCCAACTTTTTTTCTATTACTTACTTGTGATATACTGTATGTAAGCAGAGACTACTGTAAACCTACGGTTAAAGTCCTTGAATACAGAAGCACACTTGGGCATTGAAGTGGCAGTAGGCAGTATATTTTTTGCATCATTGGGCAAAAATTCCATAATAACCTTTCAGCATATTGTAATTGTGTTCTGAGAGATAACTAGACTTCTGCTCCTCCTCATGGCTCTATTTTTTGGCTTTAGAACAATTCACCCATGATGGGAGACTTTGGCCAATCTTCAAACTTTCTCATTTTACAGCTAAACTGTGGACTACAGGATGATTCTGAGAACATTTAAGGAGAGAAATAGACATTAACGTAACAGAATATTGATTCATATTTGATCAGCGCTGCCTAGTTTGACCGTTTGGTCGGAGTTCACGAGTGATTGACAGCCGGCTCTCATAGACGGCAGATGGACAGCAGACCTCAGATCAGCTCTTACTGCTTGTTTTCCTCCGGTATGTGAAATCTTGCAGATGCTGTTAGGAGCACCGGAGGACACAGAGGTGCATGATTTTTTTCAGGTTACCTGTTTCATGTACTACTGTCAGGATAGAGTGCCCATTTTATAAAAACAACTTTTTTTTAATCATATTTGCTCCAATCTCGCCTACTTCAGCTTTAAGGCACATCAAAGAGACAATTAAGTGGCTCCTTATTCTGACCAGCACTCTAAGAAACCGCCAAACATGAATTTTATTACAATATGAAACAAATGCCTATTAAAACATTAGAAACTAGAAGTGCACTCAGAGAGATCAGGTTTCATGTACGTCGCTGCCCCCCCACCGTTCAGCTTGTGCCATCATCCACATGTGTTTTTGTTTATGTTGAGATGAGCGGTACGTCGCTGCCCCCCCAACAAAATAAAATTCACCAAAAGTGTCATCGTCAGTCTTTGCAACAGTCACCTAGAGTGCGAAGTAAACTGTAATGTCACCCTGTTTGATGAGGAAAGCTGGCAGAAGGAGAGAGCTGGGTGACCAGTGATCAGTTACACTGCGCATGCCCTAAAGCCTGTGGTGTTAATGCACAGGCTGAGTGGAGTTATTAAAAAACAATTCCGACGCCAGATCATGATCCGGATCGCCACCAAAATAAACTAATGGATTGTTCATTGCGCCACACCCCACCCCTCCAAAAACTTTCATTCAAATCTATCACAGACTTTTGGTTTGGAGTAATCCTGCTAACGGACAAACCAACAAACCAACAAACCAACGCCGGTGAAAACATAACCTCCTTCCTAGGCCTTCGGCCTTGGCGGAGGTAATAACAATCCTCATATAGGCAAACATAACCGTCCACAATTGCTGCAAGTATTCGATGTGACCGTCCGATTGTACTTAACGCTTAACTTGTGCAGCTGTGTCACTGGCAGGACCAGAGGTCAGAGGTGGTGCTGGTGGCACTTGCTCTAAGGATAGGACTGGGCGGCGTCAACAACTGCAGCATGACAGCAGCTAAACAAAACAGCTGTGGCTGTGGCACTGCTGGCTTGGGACAAATAAGCCTATGCCCTGATTTTGGCCATGGCAGCACCGAGGTACCTGGAACCTGCATTGGAGTTGATAGTTGGATATGGGTGGAATGTGACTGAAGGTTTGGAGCTAACAGCTCTGTGAAGGTAACTGAAGGCTCGATACACTGGAACCTGGGTTTGCCTGCCCAGTTGTGTCGGGTGGCATGTGGTACGTGTGCAGCTGATGTTAGTATTGTGGAGGAAACTCAGTGGTTCAGTTTTTTGTAATCCTGCAGAATGAGAGACCATCTTGACTTGCTTTGCTGTCCCTTTTTTGGGGGGGCTTGTGTGAATGTTGCACCGCCTCACAAAGACAGTCTCAATAAGAGGGCAGCAGATAGCTGAGCTCAGTTAGCACTGAGCAGGCGAGCCATTTCAACCCAGAACACACCTCTTTGTCCTCTCAACACCAGGAGCCCTAAAGCAGCCTGTCAACAACCTGTCCTGATGCCTAGCACTGTACACAACTCTGTCCTGGTTGTTCAGTGTTAGGCCCGTCTGTGTCTGCAGCTCTACCAGGTACTCTGCCATGTTGTCCACACCGTCCATTCCCGATATGTTATGCTGATCCACTGCCTGGAAAAATGACAGTGATGTTTAAGACTGGCTCTACAGCATCACAATCTCCTTTTGTCTGCTTAAGCTTTAGTTATGACAAAACATAAACTGACTTGCAGTGCATTTGGTTTGTGTCTGTGTTGCTCATGGATGAAAAGAGAAATGAGCATGTAGAGACTGGAGGAGAGGGACCGCAGGTGGAGGATGGAGTAGACGCCCTGCAGGTGGAGGCTGGAGGAGAGGCACTGTAAGTGGAGGCTGTAGTGGAAGCACTGCAGGTGGAGGCTGGAGGAGAGAGACTGCAGGTGGAGGCTTGAAGAGAGGCCCTGCAGTTGTAGACTAGAAGAGAGGGACTGCAGCTGGAGGCTGGAGGAGAGGCACTGGTGTAATTTGACCTTATGATAAAAGTAATAGCATTTCTTCTGCTGAGGAACAGACCCGTTGTCTTGATGGCCCAGAAACAGAACACAAAGCTTTTAGGTTCATTCTGTACCATATGATAACACCTCCAGTCCTCCCAGAATAATCACACTCCACAGCCGATACAAGTCTAAAGTCCTAATGCTACAGATGGTTATACCCTACTGTTTCCTGAAAAGACATTTTGACTTTTTTTAAATTCAGTCCAACTAGTGCCGTTAAAGGACTTTGCTATTGTTAGGCATTGTTAAATACTTTCTACAATAACTCATAAAACTATAAGGGGCATTAAGCTATTAGTTGAACAAGATAGCAGGTGAAAACCAAAATCTGGCATAATATTAAATACTTAGCATAAAAAACTAAACCACACACACAAATAATTGCTGGTTACTAAAAATTCTTCTCAAGATTGGTTGAACTAAGAACACTAGCATTTGGCCTTCTCTCTGTTTTCTAGAATGATTTTCTACTACATATGTACACTGCACAGCGGTGTGGAGTCACCTCAGTGAATGGACGGTGCCTGAAAACATAGGAGAAACATATAGAGGTGCTAATGTGCTTTCAATGTAAGCAGTCAACTTCACATTGGAAATACATTCATTTATATTTAGATTTAAATGTAATTACCTTATGAGTGTGAAATCCACACAGGCACATCTGGAGGCTTATAATGGATCGTCTATAGAGGGTCCAACAGGCAGTTCGACTCCTCTGGGATCTAACTCACCCTAAAAATAGGTAACTTCATGATGTAGGATAACACACTTTACATTTCTTTGTCTGTACATGGCTTTCTAGCAAACAAAAAGGATATACATTTCTTCATGCATAGACCATATAACATATCAGAGACATAAGTAAAGGAAGAAATACAATTGTTGATTTCGCAATAATTATTTTATATATATATATATATATATATATATATATATTTTACGCTTACACCAGTGGGGGTCTGAAAAAGCAAATAAATTCTTTACCATCTGAATCTACCACATGATGATCAATAGGCTTGACCATGAGTAATGTGAGACAGCTTACGACTTCACTAACAGCCCGCAACTTGCGCACACACGCACACACACACACGCACACACGCACACGCACACGCACACACA
>CAKAOI010045932.1:0-29677 GCA_916701655.1 Sebastiscus albofasciatus | reverse complement strand
ATATATATATATATATATATATATATATATATCACATTGTCCAGCACTGACAGGAGACCTAAAAGCCTACAGAGCTACAGACTAGACCTGGGACGATTCACCTATCTACTGATTCGATACTATCACGATACTCGGGTGCCGATTCGATATTACGATTTATTGCGATTTTTGTTAACTTTTTTAACACTAGACCATGGGAAAAAGTTCAATCATACACTTTATCTTTAATCTTTTAATATTTATCCAGTAAGAATGTTTGATTTTCAGCATGTATGTAGGAATTATTTATTCTTTCCCAGCCACCCAAAAATCAAAGAATAAAGACATTCCCCTCACAGATTAGTGGTATTTTCTTTTTAATTTATAAGGGACATGTAATGTTTTATACTTCTGGTGAATATAATCCAATCTATCTTATTTCCATAGATGTATTTTCTATATACAGTTCCCTTTGTTAACACCTTATTTTGAAAAGCGGACGTAGTCCCACGTGTCTACTTCCTGTAACTTCTCCAAGGTGGTCTCTAGCTCTCCCGTCAGCTCCGTTCTCTTTATCCATCATGGTCAGCTCCATCGGGGCCGTTTCAATGCAGAGAACAGTAATGTCAGTATCTGGGTGCTCTACAGTCGTAGCGTCGGCCCATTTGACCACGGAGACGAGAGTGGCGGCCGACTTTAACCGCCACGTTACCGCCATACCATAGTGTTTCCTGTCCTTGATGGAGTTAGCATGCAGCTTTAGCTCTGCTCTGTCTAGCTCTGCTTTTCCTGTCAATGTGTGAAACCCAGTGTTTCCATCCATTACTGGATGTGTAGTGTTTACCACGCTGGATTTAACATGTGAGGGTGCAGGTCCCAGCCCCATAAATATTGGAGGTGTTGTGCCTCTTTATAAGAGGTGACTCAGCTGTTCCATGTCAGTGTTATGTCTGTTTAAATATTGCTTCAGGCTAGGGTTTCCTGTTCTCCCGGCTATTCTCTCCTCTGTTATCTTTCCTTGTGTATTTTCCTCAGGCTGATGAGTCCCTAAAGCCAACATGGACAGTGCACCCGAGCCAATCTAAACCACTTCATTTGTGTACGCCGCTCTCAGACTGGACGGCAGGAGATGAGACAGTGCAGCCCCGTACCGCACCATGAGTATCCAGAGTCTGGGAGGAGCTATAGGGGATTCCCTGGGCTCTAGCCTGACGGTGCGCATGAGCGGAGCAGGTGCCGGGTGGAGCGCTCTCTCTCTGAAACCTGTTTCCTCCGGGCGGATCGCCTCTCTGTTCCAGACCATGGTTCCCACCGGTTACACCAAGCTACAGGAGGAGCGGCTGGCCATGGTGGACCTCGGCGCCAAACCCGAGGCCGTCTCGCTCCAGAACGGCTACAGGCAAGAGACGCCGCACATAGAGGGCCGGCGGCTCCTGGACCGGGCCTCTCGGTCCTCTGTGACTTTATCTGACTGCGGCGACGGAGGCTACTCTGAAACGGAGCCCATGCTGGCCGAGAGGAGGCTCTCCGGGGAGGAGGCGTGTGAGGAGGACGAAGAGGACGAGGAGGAAGGGCTGGGGTCGCGAGCGCATAACATGCCCAAGGAGTCGCCGCTCGCCATGGCGCTGCAGATCTTGCTGCCATTCCTGCTCGCCGGGTTTGGAACCGTATCAGCTGGAATGGTGCTGGATATTGTGCAAGTAAGCCGAGCTACAATACAACTCTTATTCAAACAACAACCAGCGTAGTTGAGAGCTCAAGGCAGGGTGGCATTAAAGGATAATTCCAGTTTATTACATACCCGGGTCTTAATTTCACAGTTGAGGCCATTGTTTCTATCAGTCATGATTTAACACTGTACTCAGCAGAGTCATTACGGAGATGTGGGAACATGATGTCACCACTGGAACAAAGTCTGACATCAGACAGGTTGTAAACAAGCCAACAGTTTAACCGGAGGCCTGCACTACGAAGCGAGATCAACGTTTGACATCCTTTCATTGAACTTCAAGTCGCTCTATTGACTCCACAGGTTCATATATGCAAATGAAGAATGTTTCCCCTTATCTAAATGATAGCATAGTATTTAAATTTGAATGTCAAATGAGGGAAAGTTCAGTTATTAGAAGGTCAGATGTGTTGTTATACTGTATATTACTTTCTTGTTTCCTCCACAGCACTGGGAGGCGTTCCAGTACATCACGGAGATCTTCATCCTGGTACCTGCTCTGCTCGGCCTCAAGGGAAACCTGGAGATGACTCTGGCCTCCAGGCTTTCTACGGCGGTGAGACACACACACACACACACACACACACTGGCTCTCTCTGAACACAGTCACAATGACACACTACCAGGAGAGTATTTTTATGTCCAGTATGAAGTGTGAAAACAAAATAATCTTTTGTTTTTGCTCCGTTGGAATGGATGTAGCTTTTGTCAGGCTCAGTTTTAAAGCTAGAGTGAAGATACTGGTATCATATGAAACTAGAATAATAATAAATAACGCTCCAAACTTACGCAACATTTTGTCGAGGAAAAACTGTCATGTCCATTTTCAAAGGGGTCCCTTGACCTCTGACCTCCAGATCAGTGAATGTAAATGGGTTCTCTGGGTACCACGAGTCTCCCCTTTACAGACGTGCCCACTTTATGATCATCACATGCAGTTTGGGGCAAGTCATAGTCCAGTCAGCACACTGACACACTGACAGCTGCTGTTGCCTGTTGGGCTGCAGTTTGCCATGTTCTGATTGGAGCATATTGTTTTATGCTAAATGCAGTACCTGTGAGGGTTTCTGATCAATATCTGTCATTGTTCTGTGTTCATTGATTTACAATAATAAATATATACATACATTTGCATAAAGCAGCAGATTTGTCCACTCCCATGTTGATAAGAGGATTAAATACTTGACAGATCTCCCTTTAAGGTTCATTTAGAACAGATAAAATGTGAGATCAATTACGATTAACTACGGACAATCATGCCAGCCCTAGTTGCAACATTAGAAAAGTTTCCAGGCAGCTTCACAACATGTCCTCGTAGCTGCTGTGGATTTGTTTGGGTGTGTTTGTTTGTGTTGCGTTACATCATTTTTTGTGGTGGTGTATCATCCCCACAGACTGAGCCTCTCACTGCGTACGGTTGTTATTGGTCACCTCTGAAACGTCTGGGAATACTGACCTTGTTTGTCAGTGTCTCAGCGTTCACCGGCCTTCTTCTAAATTCAACTTCTCATGACTTTGGAAAGTTTCATGTGAGAATCATTTTGGAGCATCTTGAATGGATTTTTGGTGTAAGAGCTTTGCGGATTAGGAATTAGCGGAGGAATTTGTGCTGATGTAGCAGAGCGAGGGGAGGTTTCCCGTAGAGGGCGGTGGGACGGACGGCCCGAGAGTCAGATGGCAAATGTGTTGCTCCACTTCAGACCTCCCAGAGCAAACAGTGTACAAGAAGGGAAGGGCAACATGTTGGCCTGATAGACAACCACGAGTGCATACATTCGCAGCACGTAACATCCCATAAAACCGCCTCATAAATCTGAAGGGATCACATTCCTGCCCACATTCAGCAGATATTTCTCCGTGTTTGTCTCTCCACACTGACTCAAACTCTCTGAGAAGTACAAGAAGCTGAAATGAAGAAGTGACGGAGCAGAATTCTCTCTTTGTTTGGTTTTCGTGTGTTCCTGTCCCCCCCCGCCCCCACTCCAGCTCTCTGCACACAGACTCCACATTCACGCAGTGCTGTGTCAACACGGCCAGCGGAGCTCAGTGTGAGCTGAGACTCCTCCGTGGTGTCCCGAAAAAACTATTTGTCTTTAGTGTTCATGTTCTCCTCCGGCTCAGCGGTGGAACAGACAGTGATTCACGGAGTGTGGCAGGACTTTTATCCCGTCTTATCACAGCTATTACAGCTGTTGAACCAGTGGAAATATTGTACTTACATTGCATATAGAATTTATAATGGATATGTGTGTAAGTGTTTGTTAAGGGCATGCTGCTGCTGTGGAACTGGGACTACCGATGAAGATTTAATAAAAGGGATGAAACATGTCCAGTCCAAAGTGTGTTCATGTTAAAGGGACAGCTAGGGTGTTTTTGAAGTGGGGTTGTATGAGGTACTAGGGATGTTAATAATTAACCGTTAACCGACATTAAGCATTTTAACCGATTAACATGATTATCGGTTAAAACGGTTAAAAGAAATCGTCACTTTAAGGAGACAAGTTTGTCCACCTTAAGAGAGTCTGAGCCAGCGTTACAGATACAGGAAGTCGGCTCCCGTCTATAGCTCGTTGTAGCCTCGTAGCATTTATTCACCGACAAATAAAGTGTACACACACCGTCTGCTACACCTACGTTCACAGCTAGAACGCCACCGACAACACACACACGGTCTGTCGGAAACTCGCTGAAGTTTTGCCGCGCTGACAGACCGTATGTGTGTGACAATGTGAGCACGAAGCTACCAGCAGAGCTACAGCTGCTAACGTAGCACAAACACACACACTGTTTGTCGGACAATCGCTATCGTTACTCCGGGCAGACAGAGTGTCGTTACTCCGGGCAGACACACAGCTGACAACCTGCTAAACTAAACTAAATGTGCGGTGGAGACTTTTACTGGGAAAGTGGCTGCATGTCCGCGACACTACACGCTCCCAGACGGTGAACTGGGGACAGTGAACGCAGCATCATAGCTCTCCTGATGGTTAACTGGGGACTCAAGTTGTCTGTTGTGCTCATACACTGCAGCTGGCACATGTCAAAGACCAAACTACAGCCAGAACGAAGTGTGAAAGATGTGGGGCTCTACCAGGTAGGGAGGACCTAAAGAAAAACGTTATTAAACTGCATTATGGGATTGTAGGATCCAGTTGGGAGCTGCTTGACCCGTACTAGGGTCTAAAAGTCAGGATATCTCGGCCTCTGCTGCATCGATTGATGACCATACTTTCTTTAATCTGTCTCTTCTAACTCTGCATGATGGTGCATTACTGAACAGCTGGAGTAGCCCTTCAAGTCCATGATGAGTTGGGGGGCTGTGTTTAAGGTCATAAAAGGGCTCTGGCATATTCATAGGCAGTCATAGAAAACTCATTGAACTGTTGTCTTTCTTCTGTTCTGCCTCCCGACACAGGTGAATGTGGGCAAGATGGATTCTCCCATAGAGAAGTGGAATCTAATCATAGGCAACCTGGCACTGAAGCAGGTAATCACACACACACACACACACACACTACGCGCATGCACATACATTACATACATTATTGCCTTTTCATTTAGAAGGAATCAACAATGATTCAGAGCTCCAGACGTTGGTTGCAATGATGAACTGAACTTTTTCATTTAGGTGCACTCAAAACCTTTTCACCGTGGCCTTTTGGCACCGCAATAAAATACATTTGAAGCGTTTTGTCAGTTATAATTCTCTCTCTATTATCTATTTTATATTGCTGTGAAAACATCTCCTTCAAATAACTGTAACATTCTCGATACACATCCTCACTACTACTACCGGTGGTGGTAATTGGTTGGATCCTGGTGGGCGTTTGCTCAGACCGTTTTATCGATATCTGTCTGTGTAGTGAGACCGAGTCCGTTCTCTGTTAATCATCTCCCTACACACTGATAAACACACGTAACCTCGGAGTGTTTTGGCGAGCTGTTTGTCCGATATGTTACTCAATAACACGCACACACACACACATCAGCAGGAAGCGTTATGTAATGTATTGTACCGAGACGTGATGTGACAAATATGGACCATGACGTACCAAAAGTACCCCCTTCTGCTGATCCTGTTTTCACACACGTACTGTAGTAGTAGTCTCTACTCTAATAAAAGTACCTCCCACTCCCTCCGTCTCTCCTCCAGGTCCAGGCCACTGTGGTGGGTTTCCTGGCAGCCGTAGCAGCCGTGGTTCTCGGTTGGATCCCGGAAGGGAAGTTCCAGATGAGCCACGCCGTGCTGCTCTGCTCCAGCAGCGTGGCCACGGCCTTCATAGCCTCCCTGCTGCAGGGTAAACACACACACACACACACACAGTGACAGCTGTGGACCACAGCTTTAAAATAAACTGTTAATACTGTCGCCGTGGAGACGCTGGGTCGCTCCTGTCTGTCCTCCTCCTAGTCAAAGTCACTAATCTCAAAGTTAGGCTCACAAAAACACTCATTAATGTCTGAATAAGTCACCATAAGTCAAGTGCTCCACACTTTCTGTGTCATGCTCTGTTCAGGTATCATCATGGTGGGTGTAATTGTGGGTTCGAAGAAGACGGGCATCAACCCCGACAACGTAGCCACACCCATCGCCGCCAGTTTTGGTGACCTCATAACCTTGGCGATCCTGGCCTGGATAAGCCAGGGCCTCTACAAGTGCCTGGGTAGGTGAACAGCTTCTACCTTCACAACTCTGCGCTAAATGAAGGAATAACACTTTAGATCTGATGTCATTCAATGTTCGTTATATTTTACATGAAAAACATTATACACACGGTGAATTACAGTGTTTGAATTACAGCGTAGCTTCAGGGGGAGCCCTGTTTGTCTGGGGCAGGGAGGGTAGCCTACCGTACACAGTACTGTCCTGTACTTTGTTATTGTCATCTATAGCGGTTATTTGCATAAAAACACACAATTCAAATGATTATGATTATTTAAATATGTGCTTTGATTAAAACAATCTTAGAGCTAGTGTTATGAAGTTAAACAGCTCATAATTCTCTCTCTAATATCTTTTTTATATTGCTGTGAAAACATCTCCTATATATATAATATATATATATGGATACATATACATATATATATACACATATATAATAATATATATAATATATAATATATATATATAGCCATATATACATATATATATATATATATATATATATATATACCCAATATACTGTATTTATTTAGTTTATGCTAAATGCAGTACCTGTGAGGGTTTCTGGACAATATCTGTCATTGTTTTGTGTTGTTAATTGCATAAATGCATTTGCATAAAGCAGCATATTCGTCCACTCCCATGTTGATGAGGGTATTAAATACTTGACAAATCTGATTAAAAAATGTGCGATTAATTTGCGATTAATCACGATTACCTGTCACAATCATGTGATTAAATATTTTAATTGAATGACAGCCGTTTTTCTACATTTTCCGACGCGCAATTACTGTAAACTTTCACTTAATTAAGGTGCAATTAAGTAATTAGCAGTCCCAGTGTCTGGAGTTGTTTTGCATTGAGAACATTAACCCCTACTCTGCCAGGAGAACTACAGTCTTCTTCGTTGCCAGATATAATTTGGAAAGACAACTCTGTAGATAAATAGATAATGTAGAAGTTTGACAACACTTCCAAAACAGACAGTTTTAAGAGTATTAAATACTGGGGATGTGTATTCCACGCAAAAATACTCTTCGAAAATCACTGTGAATTAGTCGATTAGTATTTGAGTAATCGCCGCATGCACACGTCATATCTTCGTGGTGAAACACATGCGCAGTAAAATCTGGTCTGACCACAGCCGCAGCTCCAGTTACACTGCGCATGTGTTAGTAAGACCCACGTCCGCCTGTGTCCTAGCCTCCTTCCAAAGGTCCAAAGGCCATGGCGTTTTACCGGTAGTAACGTTACTACCGAGTGGCGCCTGCGACAGTTAATACAAGGGAAATATCGATTTTTTTAAGACGGGACGAATAGTCGCAATAGTCATGACTCATCCCTATTAAATACTTTTAAAAAAATTCCCTTTGAAGTACATTTTGAACAGATAAAAAAATTTGATTTATGCGATTTAACTATGGACAATTATGTGATTAATCGCAATTAAATATTCTAATCGATTGGCAGCCCTAATAATAAACGCTGACAGTCTGGTCCATGTCCTCTCAGTGAGAAGCTCTTCCCTCGGTCAGCCAGTAGAGGTCCCTCCTGCCTCACTCTGATAGCAGCGCTTCTCTCCACTCACAGAACAGACCGTCTCTTCCTTCTCACCAACCACACATTCCACATGTTTAATTCATGTCGCACCCAGACCTTCGTTTCACCGCCTTGTATCACTTAATACAGCCAACACTGGGACCTGTTTCCTCGGGACAGAGCCTCCTAACTAACTAACCTAACCAACCCTGTCTGGTCTAATAGCATGACATAGATGCTCACCGCAGTGAAAGGAACACTTTGCTGCTGTGAGCTAAATGTATTAAACACACTTCAGATTTCATATTTCCATGGCGGGCCAGAGCAGCGAGGCTGTCTGGCTGTGTCACTCTCTCAGGACAGTAGCTCTGTTGTTCATGAGCCAGAGCTACGCCGACACTTCCCTGCTGAATTGGAAGTAATGGTCAAGTTTACTGTCAACTAAACACATGATTATATCTGCAGATAAGAACTTTATGCTTCTAAAATGCTTCTAATTTGACGCCAGCTGAGGAGAGATGAGACACCGGCTAGACGTATAGTAGCTGCAGGAGTCGGGTTTATTTATAAAGTGCTTTTAACAAACAGGATTGTCGTAGTCGTGAGAGGGCTCGACAGCAGATAAAAGCCGGGATAATGAACGCACCAACACCAAGAAATGGGGCCAAAGCTTGTGAGCGTGCACGAGTATGTGTGTGTGTTTGTGTGGATGTGGCAACGCTGGGCCATTTCAGGGCAGTCCGCAAGAGAATTGACTCCATGATGGAGAAAAAAACTGGGAAGAAATGCAGTTAAATAAATAAATCAGGTCGGGTCTAGACTGCTGAGAGAGCGGCTGCATTTACACCTGCAGAATGGGAGTCATACACGAGTCACACACACGTCTACTATGACAAAGAGAGAGGGCATTATACTCCATGTATTTGACTCTTTTTTTATTCTCCACATCGTTCCGTATACAGATATAAACTGGCAGAAAGCTGTGCCTGGAAAAAAATAAATGAATTAAAGTATGTGTGCTAATATATTTAACAGACAACGAACAGTTGTTTTGATTCTTAATGTTCCTCGACATAGAAACACGAGAGTCTCCAGGATCCTTTGATGATATTACAGATGTGTTTCATGGCCATCAATTTTCATTAGGGATGCACTGATACCGATACCGATACCAGTATCGGGTATCAGGTCCGATACTGTGCTCATGTACTCGTACTCACAAAACGGCTCCGATACCACTTTACAGCAGCGCGACGTTGACCTCTCGTCACCATCTTTCGTGTCCTATCGCACGAGCTCACACTCCACCTCCCCGACGGTGCGGATGAGACGGGCGGGTGGTGCGCCTGACCCCGCAGGGCTGGGATCCCACCTCAGCTGGTGCGCGCCGACCCTCACTTTCATTGCGCCACGGGGTTTTGCTTGCACCCTCTGACTCGGCGTGCGTTAGACTCCTTGGTCCGTGTTTCAAGACGGGTCGGGTGGGGTTGCAGACATCGCCGCAGACCCCTGGCGCCTTTTACGTGGGCCGAGCCCCGCCCTGGGGGCACGACGCAGTTGGGGCACACTGAGGACAGTCCGCCCCGGTGACGCTTTGGCCACGGCCCCGGGAAGCACCTTCGCCCCGAGCCTTACCAAGCCAACCTAGAGCCGGTCGTGGCGCACCGCCTCGTATGCGAGACTCCCCAGCCTGCCGTGTGTCGCTCACACCCTCCAGCTGGCTGTTAACGAGGGTCTTTAGGCTCAGAGAAGTACTCGTATCGGTACTCGGTATCGACGAGTACCCAAATGTAAGTACTTGTACTCGATCTGAAAAAAGTGGTATCGGTGCATCCCTAGTTTTAATACTTTGGTTCTAAGAGAACAGGTTGACAGATGGCTCTAAAGTGCTACAAAACCCACGAGCAGCCAGAGGCACAAATAAGAGCAGGCACAGCTTATCAAAACTTTTTTTGCGACCCGGCCCCGGATAAGGGGAAGAGGAAGGATGGGTGGATGGAGGGATGGATGGATGGAGGGATGGATGGTATTTCACCAGAGATAGACTGGAATATCAATTGTTTGTTCGTTGGTTTAATCACGGCAGAAGGTGCTGCTCAATGGCCGGCTGTCAGAGGTTCATGTAAACAGTTTAACCTGTACAAGACCTTAATTGGAGCGTGGCTGATAGCCAGCTTACTCTGTGAATTTTAAGTCAATGTCAGTGTCAGTGTGGGTTGATTTGGGGACAAGGCTTCCCTCTCAAACGTGTGCCTCGCTATATCTTTCTCAGCTCTGCATTTGAGGACTGAAGGTTTGCTGCTAGAGGCCATTGTACCCTGAACATTGGGCCATTTCTGTTCTCCAGCTATATGAGACTATGGAGATAATAAATCTGGGACTGTTTCCTAATGACAGTTATTTAGTATCCTGCGGGAAACACCTAAGCAGGTGCTTTACCCAAATTACTTTTTTGGAAATAGTCGTGCTATATTGTGGTTTGAACAAAGAGGTAACAGTTGTAGAGAGAAAACTTCCCCGAGTTGGTGCTCCACATTTAGAAACATGTGCAGCTCAGCTGATTCGGAGACTGAAGCTGGTTTTGCTAAATGTGATATTAAATTTAAAACATCAATATCGCGGTCGATCATGTTCATTTAATTTTGGGATGCCAAAATCGCGATTAATATTGGATGGATTGTGCAGCCCTACCTCAAACTAAGCTTCTGATGAGAGTGTCATGTTGGTATCGTTGCTGAAGGTCAGGTATCATAATGACACTGGTTTGGAAGTATTTTGGAACAGTACCCAGCTTGTTTCAGTACCATTCCCCTAATGCATGCTGGGAAAGGCTCCCCAACCAGAAAAAATGAATGCATGTGTTCCTCTTGCCCAGATACCTACCCGTATGTGTCGTCACTGGTTTGCGCCTTCTTCATGTGTCTGACTCCGCTGTGGATCGTCATCTCCTCCAAGCACCCGGCCAGCCGCACCCTGCTCTACTCCGGATGGGAGCCAGTCATCACTGCCATGGTCATCAGCAGGTCTGTGTTCAGTGACTCACCTATGTATCGCCATTTGTTTTTTATTCTGAAATAGATTTTTTTAATGCCAGATATATTTGCTTCATTTGAGTCTGTGTTGAGGTAGAAGGAAGTTACTGATTTTATTGTTGTAGTGTGAGTAACGTGACGTCATGTCCGTTCAGTATCCGTCAACCAAAACAAACCGAGCCGAAACAATAAAATAGAAAACATTGGAGCATCCACAGGTTAACTCCAGCGTGGTAAACACTACACATCCAGTAAAGGATGGAAACACTTTGGGTTTCACACATTGACAGGAAAAGCAGAGCTAGACAGAGCAGAGCTAAAGCTGCATGCTAAGTCCATCAAGGACAGGAAACACTATGGTATGGCGGTAACGTGGCGGTTAAAGCCGGCCGTCACTCTCGTCTCCGTGGTCAAATGGGCCGACGCTACGACTGTAGAGCACCCAGATACTGACATGTCTGTTCTCTGCATTGAAACGGCCCCGATGGAGCTGACCATGATGGATAAAGAGAACGGAGCTGACGGGAGAGCTAGAGACCACCTTGGAGAAGTTACAGGAAGTAGACATGTGGGACTACGTCCGCTTTTCAAAATAAGGTGTTAACAAAGAGAACTGTAGATACAAAATACATCTATCGAAATCAGATTGATTGGATTATATTCACCAGAAGAATAAAATATTACATGTCCCTTATAAATTAAAAATAAAATCCCACTAATCTGTGAGGTAAATGTCTTTATTCTTTGATTTTTAGGTTGCTGGAAATAAATAATTCCTGACAATGACTGATATATTTGACTTCAGGACATCTCTGACTACATACATGCTGAAAATCAAACATTCTTACTGGATTCATTTAGATATTTTCCAAGGTAAAAGTCCCTAGTCCCTTTCCCCATGGTCTAGTGTTAAAAAAGTTAACACAAATCACAATACATATGGAATCAGGAGGTAGGTGAATCGTCCCAGCCCTACTGTTTCCCTTCAAAGGGGAAAGAACATCTGTTCTACGTCTGCTACTCCCAGTGTCTGGGTCTGCCCGATGACTCATCCCCTAAACAAATTGCAGCAGCACCCGAGCACATGCACCCTCGGGTCCCCTTGAGCCTGGCAGCCTCACTAATACAGCCGGTAGGAGGGAATGATGGTGTCGCTCGCCATTACTCAGTACTCAGTGCAGGTGATATCATATCTCTCAGGCTTTTATAGAGGAGGAAGACAATAGAAATACTGTCTCTAGTCTGGACACCATAAACTGGAAACTCTCTCTTAGTCTTCATCACTCTGCAGCTGATGAAGCAGTTTTTAGTGCCATTTATAGACAAGCATACAAATTCACTGTGGACATCATTTAGATGCTCTATCTTCCTCTTTGTCTCACTCAGTCTGTGTCTTACACACCACTTAATGATGTAATTATGTTGTGCTCTGCAGCATCGGAGGGCTCATCCTGGACAAAACGGTGTCTGACCCAAATCTGGCTGGCATCGTGGTGTACACCCCGGTTATCAACGGTGAGTCACAGTGTTGGCACTGCTGCTTCTTCTTCTTCTTCTTTTACTGTGTGAATGGCTTCATGGTGTCACTGTTTGATCTGCAAATGCCTCGCCTACGGGGGCGCCAACGGACGAGGAGAACCTGGACCAAAGGTTTTAATATAATAGCTTCCTAAATCCAGGGGTGTATAGACAAGAGATATACATACAGTATGTAATGGAAACTCAAAGCTTGTGTAGTTAGATTGCTCTAATGCCAGTGCACAGAAGTGTCTTAAACCTGCATTCTCTCTAACAGCCAGCAGGGGGCGACTCCTCTGGTTGTATAGAAGTCTATGAGAAAATGAGTCTACTTCTCTCTTGATTTATTACCTCAGTAAACATGAGTTTATGATCTCAATCTCTAGTTTCAAGTCTTCTTCAACACAGCACGATGTTCATTTAGTAAATTACAGTCCCATTTACATCCTCTCGGAAATCCCACTATGATGGTAACTCCCCCAGCTTCCTGGAGATGAAATTGTGTAAATCTAAATGAGCATCATTACCATGTTGTCTATGATTCTGAGATTCATAATGCCTTAGAAGATATTTTCAGATGTCATATTCCCTTTAAGAGACTTTCTCTTTTGGAATTGTGCTGTCAAGAATGATTGTCACTTTAGACAGACATAGGATGGTGATGTTTACAGGGTCTGTAACTCATTTCATGGAAGTGTGTTTGTTGCTAATCGTCAATAAAAATATAATTAAACCCAAAAAAAGAAAGGTTCCTCACAAGCATCGGCGATACATCCCGGCTTTACACAGACTGTTTAACTTTACAGAGAAACCGTATCTCTTTGTCTCGTTTATCCTTCTCAGTGTTGCAATTAATGCTGTCTTTGACCCCGTTGGAGCTGAGATCCAGACAAAGTGTTTATACACAAGATGGATGACACGCCTTAGAGTCTATTTGTCTTTGTGCCGTGCAGCTCCCAGGTGTGAATGTATGTGAACGTGGAAACAGAAGAGGCGCCTGTGTTGCTCCCTGGAGAAAATGAAAGTGACTAAATAAAGACTCCAAAATGCTCATCTTACCTAATGAGACGGCCACAGTCCGTCTGTCTCCACTCCATAGAACTGGTCCTGTTCCATCTCCTCTCGCTCTCACTGGCTCAGCCACGGTTGCCAGGGCGCTGGCACCTCCACAACAAGAGATAAGCTTTTAATTAAATGGCATTAATGAGGGACATTTAACGAGATGGAGTACGATTCTGACTCTTAATTGGTTTTCCCGTCGAGACGTATCCCGGGCACGAAACAGCTGGGGGGAATCAAGCCCGCGTCTGTTTGCGAGGGCGAAGATGTTTTTATTTTCTGGCGTGGCGTGTCAGAAACATCCAGATCTGAGCGAACCTTTTTATCCGTCTCCGATTCCCAGCATTTTATTCACGGGTGAGGAAACAGCGAGGCGTGTCTTCTCAGCAGATTAAAATGCACCGAGGGTCCCATTTCTAATAAAAGAATAACATTAAAGAAGAAGGCAGACGGAACAGGAAGTGTGAAAGGATAGTGTGTGGATGTTTGATTAGAAAGGAGATGTGCAGAGCGTGATAAGAAAAGACGGGTTAAATGAAAGATAGAGGGAGACACTGACCTCCATTAGTTCATTTTAATACATTATTTTATGCAATTTTCCCCCTGCAATAGAAGATAGAAGGTATCTGTGGCTGCTTGAATTATATTATTCAAATTCTTAACAGATATTCTGGTATATTTAATCCAGGTACTGAGGAAGCGTCTGCCAGTTAATTTCCTGCTGTACTTGTTCCTATTGAGCCACAGAGATTCTTTAGCGACATGAAATGGGAGGTGTTCTGGTCTTTATATTAGGGTTGTCAACCGTTAACAATATTTAATCTCACATTTTTGGACAAATATGCTTTCTTTATGCAAATGTATTATTGTTGGAAATCAATTAACAACACAAAGCAATGACGGATATCCAGAAACCCTCACATGGCAGAGCATTTTGGCAGATTTGTCTTGGGCGCTCCCCACATAATCAGCTGTGCTGCTCATCCCACAAATGCATGATCCTTACAAGTTGGACATCATTGTGAAGGTAAATAAACAGGCTTTCCAACCATGTCAAATACAATGACCATTAGCATTGGAACAACAGAGAAATAATCCACCAAACACAACTTTACGAGCTTTTTTCCCCAGTTTATCTATTATTGTAAATCGTTATTTAACCTCCTTCGCGACAAGCTACTATGACATGGTTGGTACCGATGGATTCATCAGTCTTCACTCAAGCTTCAAAACTGAGTCCGCTACAACCTCCGAAACATCGATTGCGTTAAATAAATGAGTGGCATTAAAACAAATTAGTGTTTTTATCGCGTTAACTTCGACAGCCCTATTTTATTTTGACTTTAAATTCAGTTTCAGGTGTCATTATAAAGCCTCCGACGTGGCTCCCTGAACCTGCAGATATCATACGACGTTCTGCATCTTGTTCTGCCGTTTCCCAGCAGACAGCACTCAGATACAGCCGTCTTTAATCTCGGCTTGTCACCCTGTCATATTTGTTTGTTTTTAAGATAAGGTGTCTGCCTGCTTTACATCTCACTTCCACCAATAACTCATCTTTTCCCTCCGTCTGCTTGTCCGTGTTTTTCTTTCATCACATTTTATCTGTGTTTGTTGTTATCGCGTCACACCCCGAGCCGTTCAAATAAACAAAATGAAATTAAACCTGGAGGAGAGGAGAGGAGCAGAGATGAGATGAGATGTCTGTCTCTCCCCCTCGGGGCAGAGAGACCCGGCTGAGACCCCCTGCAGTTCCCCACGTGGCCTCGCTGTAGCCCAGACCTCCTCACCCTCATTCCTCCTGTCAGACCCAGTGACCTGAATAAGCCAGACTGCCCCCAAAACCTCCTTCGCTCTACCTCTGCCCCCTGCTGAGGTTGTAAGAAACCCCCCGCCGCCGCCACCGCCACCGCCGCCTGCACATCCCAAACGCCCTCAAGGACAAAAAGCCAGAAAGTCAAAACCCCATGCACAATCCAAGAACACAATAATTCTATTCTTGCATAAGTTATAGGGCTGAGACGATTTACCTATCTCCTGATCCAATACTATCACGTTACTTGGGTGCCGATTCAATATGTCTTGCGATTCAATATTACCATTTATTGTGATTTTTGTAAAAAAGAATGGAACCATAGACCATGGGAACAAGTTCAATCAAACACTTCCAGGGACTTTTACTTTGGAAAATATCTAAATTAATACAGTAAGAATGTTTGATTTCCATTTTTGAACACATAGGCATGAGATTGATATCAATCTTCCCATCTCAGTCTCGGAAATAAAAGAGCAAATTAAAGTGCATTGAACTGTTCCTTTAAAGCTGAAGGAGGTGAGATTGGAGCGAATATGATTAAAAGAAGTTATTTTATAAAACAGTCGCTACATCGTGACAGTAGTTCAACACGGAACCTGAAAAAAATCATGTTCCTCTGTTTCCTCTAGGGATGCACCGACACCGACACCGATACCGGTATCGGGTATCGGGTCCGATACTGTGCTCATGTACTCGTACTCGCAAAATGGCACCCTCTGACTCACACGTGCGTTAGACTCCTTGGTCCGTGTTTCAAGACGGGTCGGGTGAGTTGCAGACATCGCCACAGACCCCTGGTGCCTTTTACGTGGACCACAGCACGACGCGGTTGGGGCGTACTGAGGACCGCCTGTCCCAGTTGACAGTCACACCAGGAGCAGGGAGCCCCGTCACGGTGCGGCGAGGTCTGGGCGGGGAGTGCTGTAAAGCTGCGGCCGCGAGCCTTTCCAAGCTGCCCTATAGCCGGTCGCGGCGCACCGCCTCGTATGCGGGACTCCCCAGCCTGCCGTGTGTCGCTCACACCCTCCAGCTGGCTGTTAACGAGGGTCTTTAGGCACAGAGAGGTACTCGTATCGGTACTCGGTATCGGCGAGTACCCAAATGTAAGTACTTGTACTTGTACTCGGTCTGAAAAAAAGTGGTATCAGTGCATCCCTAGTTTCCTCCGGTGTCCTCCGGCGCTCTTAACGGCATCTGCAAGATTTCACAGACCGGAGGAAAACAAACAGTAAGAGCTGATTTGAGGTCTGCTGTCTATCTGCCGTCTATGAGAGCCGGCTGTCAGTCACTCGCAAACTCCGACCAAACGGTCAAACTACACAGCGCTGATCAGATTAGATGTTCTAACGCCTGAAAACAGAGCCATGAGGAGGAGCAGAAGTCTAATTATCTCTTGAGAACACTTGAATTACAATACGCTGAAAGGTTATTATGAAATCTTTGCCCAATGATGCTAAAAAATATTCTGCCTACTGCCGCTTTAAAGCCCCCCCATCAGATCAGTGGCACATTGAGCTAGTGAGAGGACGGTGACAGACGGGGCACAGAGAGTGAGTGTGAATGCTCATTGTGAGGTGATGTCTGTTTACAGGCCCCCGTGGGAGCGCTGGTAATGCTCCAATAAAATGTCACCAGGCCGACAAAGAGCCACGATAGATTGAATTAAGTGTAGATCAGCCTGAGGTGGTGGCAGTGTCTAATTTAATATACTCGTCACCACAATAACAGGCCTGCTTCTTCTGGTTCTTGGTTTACAGTACACAACCACTTCAGTGACTGAAAGCAGCCACGTAAAGAAGATCTGCTACTGCAAGCATTTGAATGATGCATTTTTTATGATTCTGAATATAGAAACGTCTCCAGCAGTTCTACTCTTTTTACAGACAAATGTTCTCTTCTTCTCTGCTCTGCTCTGCGCCCACCTGTCAGCGAGTCTGTTCTTGATATCTGTATGCATGTGCAGCTCTCCTGCAGGGCTTAGTCACCAGACTGTGGCTACAAGGGATGAAAGACGCAGGAAGTTACTTGCTAAAGGGAAGGTGTGATAAGCTGCAGTATGTGAATGTAAAGTGGCCCCTCAGTACAGATGGCGTCCCACATTCTCTCGACTGTTCATCTGCTTGACAAGGAAACCGACTGTGATCCCTTTCACAGTCTTACAAAATGTGATAATAGTAAAAAGAGTATAGCACTGGCTCCCAAACGTTTTCTGTTTAAAGCAACACGATGCAAAGATGAGAGGAAAGTTTAATAAAAAAAACTATTTGTTTAACGGATTTTCTTGCTTTTGACTGAATCTTTTCTTTGACTGAATGCTCTGCTCCAGTCATGAACCGTGAACTCTCCTGTCTCCAGGAATCGGGGGTAACCTGGTGGCGATTCAGGCCAGCAGGATCTCCACTCACCTGCACTTCCACTGTGCTCCCGGGGAGGTTCCCGACGAGGCCAAGGGCTGCTACTACCCCTGCCGCACATTCTGGGGCTCAGGTCAGTACCGTGCAGCTGAGGATACTGACCATTTAATAAAATCACACGCTAGGCGTAGCTGTCCAACTCCATTATTAATACTATGCTTTTCTATTTATTTATTTATCTATCTATTCATCTATTCATCTATTTATTTATTTATCTATTTATCTATTTATTCATCTATTTATTTATTTATCTATTTATTCATCTATTTATTTATCTATTTATTTATTTATCTATCTATTCATCTATTTATCTATTCATCTATTTATTTATTTATCTATTTATTTATCTATTCATTTATTTATTTATTTTTCCCCCTTAAACACACAATTATACACAACTGTGCCATATTTAACACATTTCCTCTTAAACTCTGGTAATTACACAAATATAAGTCACAGTAACTGCGAGATGTTCTTATTAAAATTATTATTATTTTCTTCTTATTAATTATTATGAACATTATCTGTTCAAAATGAACCTTAAAGGGAGATTTGTCAAGTATTTAATCCTCTTATCAACATGGGAGTGGACAAATATGCTGCTTTATGCAAAATGTATGTATATATTTATTATTGTAAATCAATGAACAACACAGATCAATGACAGATATTGATCCAGAAACCCTCACAGGTACTGCATTTAGCATAAAACAATATGCTCCATCATAACATGGCAAACTGCAGCCCAACAGGCAACAACAGCTGTCAGTGTGTCAGTGTGCTGACTGGACTATGACTTGCCCCAAACTGCATGTGATGATCATAAAGTGGGCATGTCTGTAAAGGGGAGACTCGTGGTACCCAGAGAACCCATTTACATTCACACATCTGGAGGTCAGAGGTCAAGGGACCCCTTTGGAAATGGACATGACAGATTTCCCTCGCCAAAATTTAGCGTAAGTTTGGAGCGTTATTTAACCTCCTTCAGGACAAGCTAGTATGACATGGTTGGTACCGATGGATTCCTTAGATGTTCTAGTTTCATATGATACCAGTATATTTGCTTTAGTGGCATTAAAACAAATTTGTAGAGTCACTACTGTTTTGAAAAATACTATTCTGATTGCTGATGATTCGCCTTCACACGTTGTAATTGGCTTTCACTGAAGTACACGTGTTTAAAGGAGGTTTGAATAGCGAGGTCAATGGGAAAAAAAACGCTGTCGGTATTCTAATCAGGCTTTAAATTGTGCAGCAAGTTCACAGTTTGAAACGGCGCTTTGCAGCACTAACCTTTCTTCTGTCCTACCAGGCAGTTAATTGCCGCGTCCCGCTGTCCCAGGTGTAAATTAAAGTCCTTGTTAGGAGTCCTGTGGACAGTAGGTAGTCGATTCAGTCGTGTACTTTATAAAGAGCCCGTGCGATCTTTTAGACAGTTTTATTAGAAATGCCTCACATTCACCTTTGACCTTCCATCCTTTACATCCTCCAGGAGCCAATCATCGCTCTGCTCAGGTGCTCCTCCTCCTGGTGATCCCCGGTCACCTGATCTTCCTCTACACCATCCACCTGATGAAGAGCGGACACACCACGCTGACGCCCATCTTCATGTCCGTCTACCTGGCTGCTGCCATGCTGCAGGTGAGCACATGTTGACTGTTAATACGTGAGAGGCTTCTAAAATAGCCTTGTTTTACATTTATTGCTCATTATTCCACTTAAAAGTAGTGAAGCTGAAAGCATTGTCTTAATATAGCAGACAGTAATGCTGCTTTAAAGTTAGAGTTCATGTTCAAGATGATTTTCACCCCAAAACAAAAGACACACTTTAGATTAAAGCTGCACTAATCCATAATTAAATATTAACAATGTATGAAATTAGTATGTATAATGTGAGGGGTCACTCATTAAGATGAACCCACAGAGAATTATCACCCGACTCTGCAGCTCCCAGAGCTTTTTTTAGCATCTTTTAGCTCATTGTTTTTGGTTTTCTGGTCCACATCCTACCGAGAATTGTTTCGGTTCGGTCTGCATAAATAAATAAAAATAAATTAATGCAAAAATAAATAAATAAATTAAAAAAAATAATAATTAAAAAGTAATAAATAAAATAAATACATGCAAAGATAAATAAATACATTTAAAAATTAATAAGATAAACACACTTAAAAGGGTAAATTTAACAAATAAATAAGGGAATTAATACAAAGATAAATAGATAAAAAAACAGAAATATCAATTAGTCACATTTTATCATTTAATTATTGGCTACATTTATTTTTTTATATTAATTTTGCGACATTTAATGACATATTTATTTATTATACCCCGCGACAACGTAGTCGGGGGTATGTATGTCTGTCCTTCTGTCCGTTCACGTGTCACGCTTTCGTTTCCGGAGCAGAACTCAAAAACTATTTAATTTATCAAGTTATTTATTTATTCATTTATTCATTTATTCAGTTATTCATTTATTCATTTATTTATTTACTTACTTACTTATTTACTTATTTATTTATTTATTTATTTGGCAGCTTCCATCCTCCATACTTCGGGGGCAGACCATTAAATTACCAAAATAAAACGACAAAAAATGGCCAAAATAAACAATCAGCGATGTTCTCATCCAGTCGCCGATATTGGACATACAGTACATGGTTGGAGAGTGTACGGGACACGTAACTATAAAATGATTTGCCTGTATGAACTATCGTAAGGCCCCATCTCTAAAGTTTGAACACAGGAGAAGCGAGTATATTTCTGTTGCTTTGGTTCAGATCGGTGTTTGTGTAGAATGTTTACCCTGCGTCGCTCACCATAATCCGTGACTCTGCAATACAAGTTTTGCATTACGACCTTCAGGAAGTTCATTTCTGCATCTGCACGATCGAACCTGCGCTGTTGATTTCCGTTATTATTCAGAAGCAAACATAATTTTCTCGCCTATGAAAGATGAATGTGTGGACGTGTGTGTTTCCTCCTCGACACACAACAGTAGTGAAGGAGGAGAAGCAGGTGTGTGTATCCTGTGAATTCCTCAAGCGTCGGTGCTTTCAGGCGATGCCTGAAGGAATCTGACTTCAGTGGACTTTTTTGTTTTGGCAGCAGTTAAGATAATTATGAAGGAACCACTTATGGTTATGAATGACTTCTTTTACTTCCTCGGGTGCAGCGTGATCTGTGTTGATGTCTGGAATTTTAAGAATTCAGTTTAGCTGTGTTTTTTGTGTGTATGCATCGGACGCTCGCTTTGCTGGAAAGGCTTTCTTAAGGCCCCCCACCTCATTAAATCTTTGATGCAGACGTGGAACATTAGGATGTAATCCTGGCCACTGAGGCGCGGAAACTTTCCAGATCAATTAAGTCGGCGGCCAGAAGAGCTGCTTTAAGGGTGCTTCAGTCCCAGATAGATTATCAAATGGCAGAGACGGCACCGTGGAGTTGTTTCACAGCTTGATATTTACAACCACTAAAAAGGATCAATTCATTGATTGGAGTTAAGAACCTTAAACACCACTTTGCTTTTTGTTTTTAGAAGTTGGACAGAATCTTTCAGGAACTTTGCCTGAATTCTGCTTCGAGTGACGTTTTTCTGCAGCAAAGTTATTATGGAATAATTGTTTATTGAAGCGTGACGCAGAAATTACTCATCAGTGTATTAATACAGACAGAGACAGAACAGAAGACACTAATTATTAGGCTGGATGCTGCACAGAATAAGTTTATTAATACCAACTAGAGGTTTTTCCTAATGACACATTCAATCTGCAGCTCACTTTTTAATACTGCAACATGGATAAAATGCTCCGTATTAATCTAGGAAAACAAATTATATCTAAAAACAATACAGAATCCATGTGTCGCAGTGTTTGGTTTTGGGTTTTTTTTAAAATATAAATAACTTTTCAGACATAAAGTTGTTATTGTCCAGGAATGGAAATTTAGTTTTCAAGGTCTACATGTTGGAGAAACACGTAATACATAAGGAGGACACATATTTCTATATTCACATATACAGCCCCACTACGCATCATACTGCCTACATATACTATATGGATTTACAGTGTGTGTGTGTGTGTGTGCCCCATATATATATACACACACCGGCCACTTTATTAGGTACACCTTGCTAGTACCGGTGGTCTTCATCTGCTTCAAGGTTGGACGTGTTGTGCGTTCAGAGATGGTATTCTGCATCCCTTGGTTGTAACGAGTGGTTATCTGAGTTCCTGTTGCCTTTCTATCATCTCCAACCACTCTGCCCATTCTCCTCTGACCTCTGACATCAACAAGGCATTTCCGTCCACATCCCGCTCACTGGATCTGTTCTCTTGTTGGGACCGTTCTCTGTAAACCCTAGAGATGGTTGTGTGTTAAATACCAGTAGATCAGCAGTTTAATACTCAGACCAGCCCGTCTGGCTCCAACAACCATGCCACGTTCAAAGTCCCTTCAATCCCCTTTCTTCCCCATTCTGATGCTCGGTTTGAACTTCAGCAAGTTGTCTTCACCACGTCTAGATGACATAATGCATTGAGCTGCTGCCATGTGATTGGCTGATTAGCTGATTAGCTGTTTGTGTTAACAAGCAATTGAACAGGTGTGCCTAATAAAGTGGCCGATGAGTGTATATTAGGGGTGTCACGATCTTAAATCGGAAATTGATCAAAATTGGCTTCTTATTTCATCCGTCGAAGTCAAAAGCAGGGTCGGCAATTTATTTATTTTTTTCCTGTGACCCATCATACATAGCTAGATGGACTCAAGAGATGTATCAGCCACAACCAGCATATAAACCAGCATAGAAATCCTTATTTCTAACGTCAGCCACCATGTTGAGAACAGACTCATCACATTACAAACACTAACAAAAGGAACATTTGCATTTTGGAACATAAAACGACAAACTTAAACTACTCAGTCCTGCAACCGAGACGAGGCAGGCGTGATGGGCAGAACAACACCACGGTTGAATTTCAGCTTAGGTGCATGTTTTTTTCAACTCAAAGTTGTTGAATCAGAGCAGCTGATGTTGGTGGCAGCAAGACAGCGAGACGGCGCACAGACTGTGTCCATGCTCCGCCTCCGCCCTCAGTGACAAACAGTGATCAGAGGAGAGAGAGAGAGAGAGAGAGAGAGAGAGAGAGAGAGAAACACAAGCGTGTCAGTAAATGACAATAAAAGCGTGTTTTTGTAGATTACTGCAGACTAGTTAACGCTCTGCAGAAGGATTTCTGTGTTGTTTTTGTAATGATTCTGTACTGAGGAGGGTGACACAGATACTGGTGTTGAAAAGACGCAGCTTTTTATATCGTAGACTGTTGAAGTCTAATTTTTGAAACACTTTCTAAATAAAAAGGGAGTTCAGTTCTCTTTTTAAAGAAGAAGTCCAACAACGGCAGGTTTAAATTGAAAATATATATAGTATATATAAATATGAATATTTCTCTCAACCCGTCGCTGGAGTGCAAAGCTCCTACTGACGTCGTTATCTCTCTGGAAACAAATGTGTGTGTGTGTGTGTGTGTGTGTGTGTGTGTGTTTGAGGATTATGTGCAGGGTATAATTGTACAGTGGCAGCGCCTTCAGTGAGCCTCTCCACCTCTCCTCCAACCCAGGCACTAATGATGGTAATAAACATTCTGCCACTCTCATCATCTCGCCCCGACAGTAGACTCAAACGAACGCACGCACACACGAGCTCCACGGTAATTTATAATCCCCTGACCTCGTGAGGAACATTCATTTTAATGATTTCCATGTTTGGAATAGATTGTTTGGACTCGGAGCGGCTCCGTTCAGCCCACTTGAAATGAGGTAGACGGCAGCGTTAGTTATGGCCGTCAGCGGCCTCAGTCGATGCCCTCAGAAGACCCCCGGCGTGGCGTATTACTGCATATCTGAAAAATCACTTCACCCATGCAGATGTATTTCATCTAATATCCCGCGGTAACCTTAAGCAATAGAAATAAATGTTTAATTCACACACATGACCTGCATTTCAAACACCCCATCGCCCTGCAGCTCTAAGCATGGACTCCCATCCGTTTGATATTCAACACATGCAGACCTTACAAATGTAGTTTCAGATTTTCTCTCCGTGCCCAACATGGGGTCAGACACAATTTGTGCGAAGATGTCTGTAGCATGGTGGAATTTGATAAAGTACTGTAACCGTCTGTTTCTTTAATAGCAGGCGATAAGCGGTAAATTGCACATGCTGCGGTTTGATAATGTTCCATTTAAAGTGAAAAAGCCACAGAAAATTAGGGGGGGGGGGGGTTGAAACATTTTTGTGCAGAATAGCTGGAGTCATTGTGATATCTACTGTCAGGAGAAGAATGCACTCAAATTGACTGGCGTATTTTGGCATGCAGTGACGGTTCTGCACAAATCCATAGTTAATAAAAACAAGAGTAGAAACGTGAAAACGTAGCTTAAACAATACACACGACAACATGGTTTAACAATGCTGCTGTGTTACAGCCCGCAGTATATTCAGACAAAGAATGAGGCAATGCAAAATAAACTAAGGCAACACGGTGCAATAAGCCACGGAGGTGTCAAGGAAAAAAGTGAGGACGGGAGAATAACAGTTTGACAAGTTTGGAAGTCAAGAAACTCTGGAAAGGTTACGCCAAGTTTACCGCTGATGAATATGCATCTATAACGTTCATTTAGTCCAGAGGTCAGCAACCTGCGGCTCCGGAGCCACCTGCGTCTCTTCAGCTCCTCTCCAGCGGCTCTCTGTGGAGTTTAAAAATGGAAATGAAGAACTGTTTTTTGTTTACATTTTCATTTTTATTTATCATTGTTGTAGGTCTATGGTACGACGGTACGACGGAGTATTAGGGCCACATTGAGGAAAAAAAAGATTTTGAGAATAAAGTCATAATATTATAAAGTAGTAATTTTACGTGTTATTTTCTTTTTTCCTCGTTAAATTATGACTTTATTCTCGTAATATTATGACTTTTTTATCGTAAAGTTATGACTTTATTCTCGTAATATTACAACTTCTTTTCTCGTAATATTCTGACTTTATTCTGTAAATCTCAGATGTTTTTCCCTCAGTGTGGCCCTAATACTCCGTAGTACATTGTCTCTTTGGCCCTCACTGCATTAGACTTATATACTATATACTTAGACTATAAACTGTGTTACTTTCATCACGATGATCACATGTTTTGCGGCTCCAGGCAGGTTTTTTATTTTATTATTTGCCTGAAATGTCTCTTTAGATAGTAAAGGTTGCTGACCCCTGGTTTAGGCCAAACGTCACGGGGTCAGTACGTGGTCAGACACACACCAGTAATAGATAATAGTTAAAGGCTCTTAAACAAAAGGGTGAGCGTCTCTCTCGCTCTGAAGCCCAAAGCTCATTATTTCAGCCCCGGTTTGCGTATCAGATGTTATCAGTGTTATCTTGACAGATCAGGAATCCTGCACATCTAAGCTGTTGCTTGATCTCTCGTCTGTCAGATGAGCTTTTGGTCCTCAAACCGCTCGGCTCCGCTCAGCGATAAGGCACATAAAAGCACCGTATAACAAGGCTCTCTGAGGCTAGACGCTATATTATGCATATATAAGGATCTGATCATGCTTGACAGAACGCTCTCTTTCTCTACAGCACTACATGTAGGTAACACTTTATGATGACCGTCATTTAGAAACGGGAAATTGATTGACAACTATTTTACTGTTAAAAAACAGTGAAATTATAATTAATATGTTTACTGATTGATTGTGTAATATGAAGTTTATAAATGATATCATAGCTGATAAGCCAGACTCCATGAGGGTGGCATGAGGGCCCGACGTCCCCTAGTGGGACCTGTGCTCACAGACCAGCACCGTGCAGCTCGACTGGCATTCACCAGAGAACGCCAGCATTAGCAGGTCCGCCATCGGCGCCCCGTTCTCTTCACAGATCAGGTTCACACTGAGCACATGTGACAGGCGTGAAAGAGTCCGGAGACAGCGTGGTGGACGTTAGGAATGCACCGATGCCAATATCAGGTATCGGGTCCGATACTGTGCTCATGTACTCGCAAAACGCCACCGATACCACTTTACGGCAGCGTGACGTTAACCTCTCGTCACCATCTTGCAGGCGCTCACGCTCCACCTCCCTGACGGTGCAGGCGAGACGGGCTACTTTCATTGCGCCACGGGGTTTTGCTTGCACCCTCTGACTCGCGCGGTCCCCTGACCTAAATCCAATTGAGCACCTGTGGGACGTTATGTATCGGTGCAGCCGACGCCACCAAGTACCGCCGCAGACTGTCCAGGAGCTCACTGATGCCCTGATCCATCCGCCGACTCATCAGGAGCATGCCCAGACGTTGTGTGGAGTGCGTACAGGCACGCGGGGGCCGTACACACTACTGAGTCACATTATGAGTTGGATCATTCTGTGATTTCAATTGATTACTTTGATTTTCGGTGTGATTTTGAATCCAGCCCTCAACGGGTTGAGGATTTTGGTTTCCATTGATCGTTGTTATGTCATTTTGTTCTCAACAAATTAAACAATGTACATCAGTAAAGATTTGACACTTGAATAATTCGTTCCCTTGATGTTTTTGAGTAGTGTATATACAGTACATATAAACCTCATGGTTGGGGAGTCCTGATTCATTTTAGGTCGTTATTTTAGGTGTTTTAAATGAAAGTATGGCCAGTCTCTTGACTTGGAAAATGCCCTGTGACATCATACGTGAGTTGAAGCTCAAGGCCTGAGTGTGTGCGAGGTCCTGCTGTTGGACAGTTCCAGCCGTGAAAAGACGAACAGTGGGGTTGTTTCACTTTCTGTAGAAGTTTGTAGATACAGATACACATCTAGCAGAGTAGACCACTTGAGCTGAAGTGTTTGTGCTTTTATTCTCTCCACTGAGACGTAACAAATTCAGCGTCTTTACTTCTGTAAAAGAAAGTGTGAAGTGAGCAAAATATAGCTTGCCGAGACAAATGTTTAGATTTAGGTGACAGCAGACGGTGCAGGAGATGAAACACTTTGTAAATCTCAACGAGACGTAGATTGGTTGCTTGAGAAGAACAGCGGGAGGGAGCCGTCGGTGACTAACTAAAGGGCCGGTGCAAGAATTCAGAGTTCTCTGCCTCAAACTGTTCTCTCTGTGAGAGCTGGAGAGGAGGGAACAGTGTGATGTTGATGTATGAAACAGAAGGGCTGGGATGATTCACCTATCACGATACTATGGTGCCGATTCTACAAGGATTGAGATTCAATATTATGATTTATTGCGATTTTTGTTAACTCTTTTAAAACTACACCATGGGGAAAAGTTGAATCATACACTTCCAGGGACTTTTACTTTGGAAAATCTCTAAATGAATCCAGTAAGAATGTTTGATTTTCAGCATGTATGTAGTCAGAGATGTCAAATATATCAGTATCATGTTCAGGAATTATTTATTAGTTTATTTATTTCCAGCAACCGAAAAATCAAAGAATAAAGACATTTCTATCAGGTTAGTGGTATTTTCTTTTTAATTTATAAGGGACATGTGATGTTTTATACTTCTGCTGAATATAATCCATCAATCTTATTTCCATAGATGTATTCTGTAAATACAGTTCCCTTTGTTAACACCTTATTTTGAAAAGCGGACGTAGTCCCACGTGTCTACTTCCTGTAACTTCTCCAAGGTGGTCTCTAGCTCTCCGTCAGCTCCGTTCTCTTTCTCCATCATAGTCAGCTCCATCGGGGCCGTTTCAATGCAGAGAACAGTAATGTCAGTATCTGGGTGCTCTACAGTCGTAGCGTCGGCCCATTTGACCACGGAGACGAGAGCGACGGCCGGCTTTAACCGCCACGTTACCGCCATACCATAATGTTTCCTGCTAACCTTTTCGCACCTTTTTTGGGATATTTTGCAGACATTTTTCTGCCTTCTTTCACCTTTTTTGGGCATTTTTTTGCAGATTTTTCAGACTTTTTTTGGGGGGGGAAATATTTCAGACATTTTTCTGACTTTTATTCCGCCATTTTTTTTTCATATTTTTTCACCTCTTTTTGGACATTTTCAGGCTTTTTGTTTTTGTTATTTTCGCACATATTTCAGCCTTTATCCAGCCTTTTTTTTCCGGAAATAATTCAGACATTTTTCTTGCTTTTATTCAAACATTTTTTAGCCCATTTTTTTGGACATATTTCGGCCTTTTTTAAAGATTTTTTTTCTGACACATTTCATCTTTTTTCTGACTTTTTTCAGCCTTTGTTTTGACTTATTTTCAGACATATTTTGGCCTTTTTTTAGAAGTTAGCATGCAGCTTTAGCCATGATGTCTAGCTCTGCTTTTCCAGTCAATGCGTGAAACCCAAAGTGTTTCCATCCTTTACTGGATGTGTAGTGTTTACCACGCTGGATTTAACATGTGAGGGTGCAGGTCGTATCCACGCTGACCCTCCAACGTTTGATACTCTCTGAGGTTTGTTTTGGTTGACGGATACGGAACAGATGTGACGTCACGTTACTTGGACTACAACAATGAAAGCGCTAACGTCCTTCTACCTCCACACAGACTCAAATGAAGCAGATATATAGATTCGGGCACTTAAAGGAGAGTACAAAGAAAAAGACATATTGAGATACCTGAGTATTTTCCTTCATGCGTATAATTGTGTTCAAGTCATGCACTAGAATTAGTTCTTATACAGTATCGGATCAGTGAGGTGAAACAGCTTGTAAAGGGTCTGCAAATCAAGCATTTCAGTGAGCAGTTATTTTCTGAAGAGTGCAGCGAAATCCAATTATGTGTGCCCGCATGATGAATACCTGCAGCATTCTAACGGAGCTAATAGAGTGACTTTAAGTGATTGTGTTCTTTCAGGCAGGATTTGCAGGTTTCTTTGAGCACAGGATTGAGGGTTATGTATACTCGCATACTTAAGTCAGAGCAAACAGAAGACGGGAGCTTTATGTCGTACGGAGCAGCTTAAACAGGGATTTTACTTCAGTTAATGTACACATCACATATATATGATTTTAAGTTAAGTCAGTAATTGTATACAGATCAGCTGAGGCCGTGCTGAAACATTCACACGGACGTTCCTGCTCGGTGCTTTTTAAAGTGAACCGCACACTCTGTGACTGTTTACCATCAATCACTGAGACAGAGACGAACGTGGCTGAAATAACTTCAAAGACTTGTCTGACGGTATTATAAAGCGCCGTGCAGTGTTTTGGTGTGTGTGATAAGCCTTCTAACTCACATTGATGCATCGAAGCAGCCTCTCTGAATCTCATTTCATCATCTCACCAGTACTTGAAGCAACGCTGCGGTGCAGCCCCTTGTGTTTTATTAAACGTATAATAATAATAATAATATAATAATAATCCAGTTTGTTACAGGATTTACAGGAATGATAATTGTCATTTGGTCCCGATTCTGATCCAAGTCCTTTTAACATTGAGTGTCTGCAGATACAGAGGCCCATCTGATATGCTGTTTACCTTTATGACACTGCTGCACACTGAAGCTCAAGTAATCAGTCCAATCTGAAAAAAAAATTGTATGTTTGATAATTTAATAATTCTGCATTAAAGGGACTGTTTGTATCTTCTTACACGTCTAAATCAATCCGTGTGTCTGCGCTGTTCAGACTCAGACTCCAACACAAACTCCAGAGCTTCACCAGAACCCCTTGGTTGTCTCTAGTGAAGTCTGCTAAACAGTGTTGGCCGCGGTCGGAGGACGCGGAGGAGACCGTAGCTTTGGTCTCCAGGACCGGAGTCTCTGCTCCTCTGCTCCTCTGCCTGCCTTCACTCACACACCGCGCTCATTCTCTCTCTCTCGCTCCACCTCTCCCGTGCATGCTGCTCACTCCACCCTGCAGAAGAGTTAGTGTAGCTCTGAGAATATCTAGTGAATGTTCAGTGGACGTTTGGTCAGAAATAACT
>CAKAOI010045931.1:699-16274 GCA_916701655.1 Sebastiscus albofasciatus | reverse complement strand
TGTATATATGTGTATATATATATAAATATATATAGTGTATATATATGTGTATATATATGTGTGTATATATATATATGTGTGTGTGTATATATATATATATATGTTATATATATGTTATATATATATATATATATATATGTTGTTAATATGCCCTTGTACAAAGTATTTCCTTTTATTATTGTAGTATAATTTATTCTTTTTAATGGAGCTTCCCAGCTAAAAGTATTTCACACGACTGTACTTGTATAATCGGCGTGACAAACGAAGGAAATCACAGCGCGGCTCTAGTTACTGATCAAATGTACTGATAACTTTAGATTCACCATCTTTTCTGAATCGGTCCAAGCATCTCCTGTAATTCAGCAAACACATAATCTACCAAAGAGCACGTGTTAAAGTGTTATTATAACGTGTGTTGAGAGTCCGGTGAGAGTGACTCTTCTCTCTCTTCACATCACTTCAACACAACAACACAGCTCCTTCTACAGTCACCGTGGTGTCTTCCTGATTTCAGCAGCTTTTCTCTCTTCCTTTCTTCTTTCATTTTAAGACTTATAAAAGACAATTTTAGGTCGACATTTAAGACAATTGAATATACTTTTTAAGATTTCTAAGGACCAGCGGAAACCCTGTATATATACAAGCTTTACCTCGTGTGTTTTATTTTGAAATGTGTTACCAGTGGTTACAAGTGGCCATGTCGGAAGAGAGAGAATTAGACCAAGGTTTCCTGGAAGGGCTCTGTTATGTTTTGGCAACTAAAGTGTTTTTAAAACTGTACGGGTCACACAAAGTCAAACATCTGTCAAAGCCGCAGCTCCCGTAGCGCTGAACATCTTGTGTGTTTTTATTGTGAGGAGACATCTAATCGATTATCCATCAATGCCTGCTGAAGTGAATCAACGACCACGCTGTAGGCACAATGGAAAATATGAGTCTGTTTCTAACACATGGGTCTTGCAGGCAAAGGTGGCGTCCCTTAAAATAGACCTGAAGAGAGAAGTGAGTCATCTGAGCCAAACAAAAGAGCTTCACCGAGGGAACAAAAGGGCTTCCTGACACTTTGATTTGATTTTGGTGCAGCTGCAGAAAATCTCATTAATGAAGCCGTCGGCACCGACTGAGCCGGGCTTTTAAAGTTTTTGCAACGACACATGTGACACATTGTGGATGTAAATGGTTCTCTTGTGTGTGGTGTGTTTGCAGGACATGAAGGATCAGCTGTCCAGCCCTTCTGCTGTGGCTCAGGCAGAGAAGAAGAACAGAGAGGTTGGTTGAGGTTTAAACACTTAAAGACACACATGCAACACTTTACTGTCATGAGTTACAGTAACATGGTCTGAGTTACTCTCAGAAATGTGAGGTTAAAAACGCACGCACCTCCACTCCTGACGTGTTTCATAAACAACAGAACTCTGTATCATCTGACATGTCTTCATATAATGTCAAAATGATACTTACTGTAAGTTTTGGCACCGGTATCAAAATGATACCTAGACACAACACACGTAGGGCCTTTCTCTAACCAGACCCTCTCCACTCCCGCACCATGACGGTGTGAACTCCGTTTTTAGTCACACTCACAGCTGCATGAAGCGCCCTTCTGTAAGTGTGTAGGGTATAAACACAGCAGCGAGCTTTGGGACAAACTTCCCTCCCTCAGACGGAAACAGGAGCTGTCGTAGCGTTTCATAACCACGGTTTCATAACTGTTAAACACAGCACTAATGATGAGCTACATAAGTGACAGTGTGAGCAGAGAGGTGACGGACTCATTACATTCACTCAACATAAAATGCATTGCCAAGTCACATAAAATGAATTTGCTTTGGTGCATAAACAAGAAAAATAAATATAGAATAGAAAAAAATACAATAAAAATATTTTAAAAGTTGGCCTACTATTACAAAAATATGTTCACTTTAAAATGAAAGAGCTTGGCAGGAATGTGCAGAAATATATTCTGTTCCAGGGGTCAGCAACCTGCGACTCCGGAGCCACGTGCAGCTCTTTAGCTCCTCTCCAGCGGCTCCCTGTGGATTTATGTTTACATTTTCATTTTTATTTGTCATTGTTGTAGGTCTATGGTGCGACGGTACGACGGAGTGTTAGGGCCACATTGAGGGAAAATAATAAATCTGAGATTTCGAGAATAAAGTCATAATATTATGAGAATAAAGTCATAATATTATGAGAATAAAATTATAGGTTTACGAGAAAAAAAGTCGTAGTACTATGAGAATAAAGTCAGAATAATATAAAGTAGTAATTTTATATGTTTTCTTTTTTTCTTGTAAAGTTAGGACTTTATTCTCGTAATACTACGACTTTTTTCCGTAATATTATGACTTTATTCTGGAAATCTCCGATTTTTTTCCCTCAATTGTCGGCAGTTCGTTCTGACTCTTTAACATCTGATACATGATTTGGAAAGTGTTGTAGTCCGTAGCAACTGTAAAGCTCCAGCAAACTCTGTCAAACTCACATTGTTCCAACCACAGGCCTGCTTCTGCAGCTACAATCCACTCTATTAAACCCCATCATGTCTTGTGTGTGTTGTGTGTCCAGGCTCTGCTGACTTCATCAGGTCAGGACAGGTCAACGGGACTGGAGGCTCATCTGGTGTCTGCAAACTCCAGATACATCCAGGAGCAACAGGAACAACAACAGGTAGAGAGGGACGGACAATAGATGGGTGGAATATGAAACAGCAGGGCGGAGGAGGAAAACGAGTATTTGGGAGGCAGAAGGAAGGAAGAACGAAAAGAAGTAGGGTTTGATTAAGAGGAAGGGGGAAAGGAGGAAGAGAGAGATTCTGTTAATGGGTTTTATATTCTCTGCATCCTGACTGTCAGACTGAAGCTTTAAGATGTAATGCTTGTTTTTATGTTACCAGATGAAGAGGAGGATCTGATCAAAGAGAGTGTAGTCCTTTTTATAAAGATGAGATCTCTGTCTGCTTTACAGACTATCACGCTGTGACGGAAGTGAAAGAGGATTAAATATAGGTATAAAGTTCAGTTTCGGTGTCAGAGAGTATGGGCTGTAGGTTTCTGTTTCCTGTGGTGATGAGTGACGGAAATGTTTCTTCACACATCCTGTCAGCTTGTGGTTTTACTAAGAGCTTGTTCACACATTTGATTTAATGGTAAAACGTATTTCTGCTCTTCCGCTCTTGTGGATTTATGTAATTCAAAGACTGTTTACAGACCCCAGAATGCAGAAATATTCAGATACACCATTTAGAATAGGAGACAATAACACATTTATACTGCGTGTGATTATCATAAAGTGGGCATGTCTGTAAAGGGGAGACTCGTGGGTACACATAGAACCCATTTACACTCACTGATCTGGAGGTCAGAGGTCAAGGGACCCCTTTGAAAATGGCCATGACAGGTTTTCCTCGCCAAAATTTTGCATAAATTTAGAGCGTTATTTAGCCTCCTTTGCGTCATGCAAGCATGACATGGTTGGTACCTTCCCATTCCCTGGGGGTTCTAGTTTCATATGATTCCAGTGCTTTCACTCTACCTTAAAAACTAAGCCTGCTACAACCTCCCAAACATCAAATAGTGGCCGGGTCTGCCGGCAGGCCATTGGATTTTTAAGAGGTTAATTAAAAATCGGCGATGAAAATTGTTTTGTGTAGCGTACCTTTATTATTTAAACACACAGGGGGATTATTCCCAAGTCAATGAGATAGACTTTCTGGTATTAACGTTACCAGTTAGCTAACGTTAGACTGTTTGATGTTAACGGTAACGTTACCGTTAACGCTCGCTAACGAGTCAGCAGCAGACGTTTGTTTTTACAGTGATTGAGCTGAAGATAACTTTACGTTAACTATAAGGAGTCAAAACTCCTCCGCAACAGCTCAAATCACGTTTCTAATGTTAACCTATTTACTCCTCTTCATCCCCTACGGGTAATAAGGCTGCAATGAGATATCTGGAATGCACGTATTTAGTCCGTGGCAACGTGCTGCTCCTCTCCCCATGACAGGAGCATCTTGTCCAGCAACTTTAAGACGCTCAGCTAGCGGGGCCAGTCCTAGCTTTTTGGGGGACCAAATGCTCCTTTTTACACGCTGAAAATATTTTTAATTTAATTTAGCTGCATTGTTAATATCAAAATCAAAACAAATAACTTTTTTAAATAACTTTTTTTTGGGATAAATTATAAATTTATTGACAAAAATAAACCACTTGTAATGTTGGATTTATGTTAAAGGTCACTTTGAATGATTCATTAATGTTAATTTAGAAAAACAAAGATTTTAAATTTGGGGACGGCTCCGGGGGGATGGTGAAAAAAGTTCGTTTTAGAGCCCCGTCATGTCTATCGATGTTTTCTTACACCCCTATTATCAATGCAAAAATAGAGCTGAATTAAAACCATGTTTAGCAGGCGACATAAACAGAACATCAGGAATAACAGTTAGATGTGTTTATGAAATGATGCTAAACGCTGAGGGTGAAGAGTAACGCTGTGTGTCTGTGTGAAGCTGATCATGGAGGAGCAGGACGAGCAGCTGGAGTTGGTGTCGGGCAGCATCAGAGTCCTCAAAGACATGTCGGGACGCATCGGGGACGAGCTCGACGAGCAGGCCGTGTGAGTGTACACGCAAACACGCACTATTCTACACAGTTACATGTTGCATTGCAAAGTGTCCCTCGAATATTTACCTCGATTGACTATAAATAATAGGGGGCTGCACGGTGGTGCAGTGGTTAGCACTGGCGCCTCACAGCTAGAGGGTTGCAGGTTCAAATCCGGCTTGGGGCCCTTCTGTGTGGAGTTTGCATGTTCTCCCCGTGTTAGCGTGGGTTTTCTCTGGGTACTCCGGTTTCCTCCCACAGTCCAAAGACATGCAGGTTAGGTTAATTGTGGACTCTAAATTGCCCGTAGGTGTGAATGTGAGCGTGAATGGTTGTCTGTCTCTATGTGTCAGCTCTGCGATGGACTGGCGACCTGTCCAGGGTGTACCCCGCCTTCGCCCAATGTCGGCTGGGATCGGCTCCAGCCCCCCCGCGACCCCTAACGGGATAAGCGGTTGCAGATGAGATGAGATGAGATGAGATGACTATAAATAATAACATAATCATTAACAGTTTTAAACGTAGCTCAGTGGAAGTCAAGTCAAACTGATGTCTCAAGTTGAGATAAGACACTAGACTGATATTTACAGAAGAAAGAAAAGGTATGTTGCAGCTGTGATTGGCCGTTCCTCGTCACGTGACACGCGATGCTCGCTGCAGCGTTCCTGCTTTTATCTCAGGCCGCGCCTCGACATTGACATCAATGGATTTGAGCACAAAAGACGTGGCATGTGTACGACCCCGTAGCCGGTCTGTGGGAGTTATCAGAAGGAATAAATGTATAACATCCTAACTGAAGTAAAGTAGAGCCGTTATATCCCTTTACTGCTCAGTAATAAGACTTTTAATGGCCAAGTCTGAATAATAATGAAGCCGTTTTACAGCCAGCGGTGCTCTGGACCTCATTCTGCTCTATTTTATTTTTTATTTTTTTATTTTTATGTTTTTTTAATGATAATTTCTCCGTAGAGCAACGTAGAACTGAACATCACTGAGTTTATAAGTTGTTAATTTATGAGGTCTAAATGGTCCCATAAATGTTTCCTGTTACCGTCCAGGAGGTGGATTTGTTTAGTCAACAGACGGCTGAGCGTCAGGAAGGAGTAGTCAGGTAGTAGAATGACTTCAGCTTATTGTGCCATCATTTTCTCTCCTGTCCTCTCATGTTGGTAGACAGAGAGCAACACAGCAGGAGCAGCAAGCACTCACTCACAAGAGACTCACAAGAGATTCACAAGAGATTCACAAGAGATTCACAAGAGAGACCTTTTTGGACTCAGCATCTTTAAAGCAATTCGTTTAGCCTCCCTCCTCTCACCTCCCTTTTCTCAGCTTCTTCCCCTACTCTCACCTTCCTCTTCACTGCTCCCATCTCCCTCCTTTTGCCTCCCTCCTCTCACCTCACTCCTCTCAGCTTCCTTCTCCCACCTGTCACCTCCCTCCTCTGCTCACAGCTCGCTACTCCCTCCTCTCACAGCTCGCTACTCCCTCCTCTACTCCCACTTCCCTCCTTACAGCTCTCTACTCCCTCCTCTTACAGCTCTCTACTCCCTCCTCTCACCTCCCTCCTCTCACAGCTCTCTACTCCCTCCTCTCACCTCCGTCCTCTGAGCTCCCTCTTTTCATCTCCCTCCTCATTGCTTCCACCTCTCTCCTCCCTCCTCCCACCTCTCTCCTCCCTCCTCCCACCTCTCTCCTCTCTCCTCCCTCCTCTCACTTGTTCCCCACACTCAGGACAAACTACATTTTTGTCCCCAGTGCTGGCTCTATAAATATTTAAATTGTCAGTAGCTCTGTTTCATCCAACACTTCTAATAATAATACTGTGTGATGTAATCAACACTGTGGGTGATAAAAGTCATCTATGAGTTTAGTCTGTAAAAGTCTGCAGCGGTCAGGGACACTAAAGCTTGATCACAATAACTGGTTTTAGTGGCCAATAGATTTTCCACTACTCGGAGTTTGAGTTGCTAAAGTTAGATCAAAACACATGTCTTTAAAAGCAGAAACATGAATGTGCATCAGTAGATTCTGTTGAAATGACTGAGCTCTTCTGTGTGTTCAGCATGTTGGGGGACTTTGGAGACGAGATGGACCAGACGTCGTCCCGTATGGACTCGGTCCTGAAGAAGCTGGAGAAGGTGTCTCACATGACCAGCAGTGAGTTTACACACACATTTACCTTCCTGTTATTCATGAGCACAAACACGTGAGGATGACAGCGTCCATCTCCCAACTTCACTCTGAGTCTTTAAAGCGTTCAGAAGCAGAACAATAATAACACCACCATGTATCAGGTCATTATTAAGGACTTCATTTACTCACTGAGTCAACAAGATGTACAATACAGAACAAAAGAAATGTTTCCACAGTCACTTTTTCTGAAGCGGATATGTTTCAGTTCAGTGTCTCGTTTCCTCCGGTGGAGTTAAAGTGTTTGTACAAAGTTAATCAATCACAACAGATTCAAGTGTGAGTGTAGAAGTTTCTATCACAGTATAATTAACAGAACATCCAGATCTCTGGTTCATTAGCAGACGTCCTGTTGTGTAATTAAACACTCGGTTTCCTCCACTAGGAGTTCAATCACTGAGCTCCCTCCTCCCTCTTTAGACCTCCCACCTCCCACCTCCCTCCTCACAGCTCCCAGCACCCGGTCTAACCTCTCAGCTCCCTCCTCCCACCTCTCTCCTCCTGACATGACAAGAATAAAAGTCTTAATATTACGAAAAAAGTCATAACTTTGAGAAAAAAAAGTCGTAATATTGCAAGAATAATCATAACTTTATGAGAATAAAGTCGTAATATTGCAAGAATAATCATAACTTTATGAGAATAAAGTTGTAATATTGCAAGAATAGTCATAACTTTATGAGAATAAAGTCGTAATATTGCAAGAATAGTCATAACTTTATGAGAATAAAGTTGTAATATTGCAAGAATAGTCATAACTTTATGAGAATAAAGTTGTAATATTGCAAGAATAAAGTCATAACTTAACAAGAACAAAAGGGTTTCTCGCGCATTTTCGTGACCAAACGTAGTTTGGATTCCTCCTCGGTGAAAGATCTCGTAGTGTGTGACCTCCTGAAGCCGCTCAGTCATGTAGTGTGAAAACCACGACGTTTACCAGACAGCAGGTTGTGTCGTGTGAACAGGGCTGAGATCTGACCTTCTGAAAGTCGTGTAGTGTGAACTTACTTTAACCGATGGAGGCGGCGGTCGACCGGCAACACCCGGGTTGTGAGAGGTTAAAATTACAGCGTTTCTTCAATGGAGTCTGGTTTCTTTGGCGAGAGCAAAGATAACAGCTTCAGTTCCCCAGCAGAAACATCGATAGGTGTCTCACGGCGAGGTAAACCGGCAAAAATCCTCTAAATATAGCGTACACTTAAACTGATATTGGTTTTTTGAGGTGTCTAAAATCCGTTTTCAAAACACAGAACTATCCCCTTTAAAGAAAGTTGATGGTTACACTGCCGCTTCTAAAAACCTATTAATTATGGATGAAATAGACATCAGATATGAGAGTGTATTGCATCTGAAGACGTCTCCTCCTGTGTCTTCAGGTCGGAGACAGTGGTGTGCCATCGGCGTGCTGGTCGCCATCATGATCGTGGTCCTCATCCTCTTCTTCGCTCTCTGATGGCCAGTGACCTCTGACCTCTCGACCACGAACACCAACTCCTCCCTGTTAGGACGGACGGACAGACAGATGAATGGACAGATAAAGGAAGATGGACATTCCTCCTCCTCCCCCTCCCTCCCTTCCTTCCTTCCTTCCTTCCTTCCTTCCTTCCCACCCCACTGAGGAGAAAGTGGTGACCTGCAGAGAGAAGTCCGGGTTCAATCCTCCTCCTCTCTGCTTTTTTTATGATTCTAGTGACACAAAAGACGCGAGCAGAGTAAGGAGTTAAACACACGGGAAGCCCGGTGGTTTTATGTATTTCACATTGGTGCATTTCGGTTATTATTGTCGTATAATAATAATAATGGTACTCACTGGGAGGGTCGGGACGGGAGGCTGCTGCTGCTGTCGGGTTAAAACTAAAACACACAAACTAGTTGAGCAAATCAAGATAGTTTCTATTAACAACATCAGGATTTGAAATGTAAACCCAACAGACGTCCGGAGGCAGTAATATTAGATTTGTTAATAAATAAGAGAACTAAACTTCTAACATTGGGCAGCAACGTTAGAAAACAACAACTTGAACACTTCAGTTCTTCAAAACTGACTTTTGAATGATGCTGAAGAACCACAAACGGGATCGATTTAGTAAATAAGTAGTTTTAAAAAGTTAGAACGGCGCTTTACAGAAAGAAAGGAAAGACAAAATGTCTCTTGAACGGCTGCTGTGACATTCATTTCAGTTGGTTGCTGAATTCTTGGCAGCCAGAAAGTCGTTTTTGGACGCTGATCAATATGGATTCATTAACTGTTAAATAGGGATTCACCGATAACCGATACCAGTATCGGGTATCGGGTCCGATACCGTGCTCATGTACTCGTGCTCGCAAAAGGGCTCCGATACAACGGCGCCGATACCACTTTACCGCAGCGTGACGTTAACCTCGTCGACGGTGCAGACGAGACGGCCTTCACTTTCGTTGCGCCACAAGCTTTTGCATGCACCCTCTGATTGGCGCGTGCGTTAGACTCCTTGGTCGCATTTCAAGACGGGTTGGGTGGGTTGCAGATATCGCCGCAGACCCCTCGCGCCTTTTACGCGGGCCGAGCCCCGCCCTGGCGGCACAACGCGGTTGGGGCGCACTGAGGACAGTCCGCCCCGATCGACAGTCGCACCACGTCCCGGGGAGAAAGGGCGCAGCGAGCCCTTTGTCCACGAGGTCCGCGCGGGGAGCGCTGAAAAGCTGCGGCCGCGAGCCACCTTCGCCCCTAGAGCCGGTCGCGGCGCACCGCCTCGTATGCGGGACTCCCCAGCCTGCCGTGTGTCGCTCACACCCTCCAGCTGGCTGTTAACGAGGGTCTTTGGCACAGAGAAGTACTCGTATCGGTACTCGGTATCGGCGAGTACACAAATGTAAGTACTTGTCCCCGGTCTGATAAATGGCGGTATCGGTGCATCCCTTGTTGTTAAATCAATAAAAGACGCCATTCTTTGTGTTTTAAGCGGACAGGAGCAGCGTGGGAGGGAGGGAGGAGTGGCTCGGGGTTCTTTTCAGTGTTGCCTTAAATCTATTTTTCTATATGGTAAAACGTGCAGTATGTTTATGTGCCTACATGTGAATCAGGGCGGGAAATAAGCAGCGAGGACTCGTCATCATCAGGTGAATCACTAGTCGGACTAAAGTCTGCAGGTTCTCCTTCCAGTCCGACGAGACAGCAGCTGATTCCACTGACGGGGGACGAGTTAGTCACCTCTGAAATCAGCTGCTGGGGTCAAAACAGAAACCATGCACACTCATCCTGATACTAGATTGCTGGTTTTGCTCCGCTGGACACTTTGTCAGATGTCCTGACGCTCTGGCCAGCGGACAGAGAAACGGTTCATTTCCCGCCCTGATTGAGATCCGTCTCTGCGAGGTGAAGTCAGGTCTGCAGCCCACCGCCGCCGCCGCCGCCGCCTTCGCGCCCCTGCGGGCGGTTCAGCACACGATTGGCTGAGGCTTTGTTACTCTCACTGGGTGAGGAGAGACAACCTTGGCTCAGAGCGAATGGGTTCGCCCGTCTTATTGAAAAAGCTTTCGTTAATGAGAGGAGGGACAGTTGCTGGGCAGGATGTCTCCACACGCAGCCCAGATTTAGGCTCACAGCTCCCTCTGCTGGACGCCGTGGCTCATGATGTTTCTTTGTGTCATGTCAGGTAACACTGCCCACGCAAGGGTGTGTTGCTCTGCTGTATGAATATAAACTATAATGACTTATTGTGGAAATGGACAGACTTCCTGTACAAAGGCTTTATGCACAATCCATTTTATTTTTAATCCACATTTATTTTCACGTACAATTTGTTTGCTTTTGTCGTGCAGTTTAGAGAGAAAATGATGAACTAAGACATTTATAAAGAGACATTTCCACTTGTTTTATTAACCAAAGCAGTCCGAGGTCAGGCGTCCCGGCAGGATTTAGGGTTCAGGGATGTTTCACTGAGTTCCCTCACTGCCAGCCAGAGCTCTTTTAATCTTCTTCTGTGTGTGATTTTACATATTCAAGCTCTTCTCATTCCTTAAAACGCTTCAGTGGGGAGAATTAGCTGAATACTTGGAAAATGGCTGCGAGCATAAATGACGCACTCGTGTGGTTTCCACTCCGGTCATGAGTCACCGTGAAAACCTCTGCAGGTCTGCAGGTGAACGCAAACATCTCTAATATACATCGTATTAGTTTTATCTATCATTTTACGGCTTTTCTTTTTGGATTTGACGACATTTACTGCAGGATACTGTAACGTCACGTCTGTATGAGAGAATTATACAGACATTCTTATGGCTCGTTTCCAGATGTGGCTCTAAAAGACTCATTTGAGGCTTTCTAGTCTTTGTTTTTATGGATGCACGTCATGATATTGTTGGTTAGTACTAACTTATGGAAGCACACATCATATTCTGTCATTTTAATATAAAAATATAAAGGTTTTTTTGTAGTTTTTTTTGCATATGTTAGTAAATAGCTGCACAATATGAGCGGGGGATGTGATCTGAAAGGGTTAAAAAGTCATTTTTCATCTCGACTTAAAGCTTTTTTCAGCAAATTCCAAACTCTTTTCAGACCTGGTGGAAGGAACCGCCACGACGAGCTCAGATACATCTAGTTAAGAATGATTTTGTTGCACACACAATCTTAAAGGTAAATTATATCGTTCTCATGATGTGTTCACATTCGGGCCGTCATAGTTAACGCTAATTTGTTTTAACGCCACAAATGTGCCACAAATCGATCTTTCGGAGGTTGCAGCGGCTCAGTTTTAAAGCTAGAGTGAAGATACTGGTATCGTATGAAACTAGACAACCTGATGAGTCCATCAGTACCAATCATGTCAGACTAGCTGGTCATGAAGGGGGTTAAATAATGCTCCGAAATTATGCTAAATTTTGGCGACATAAAACGGGTCCCTTGACCTCTGACCTCCAGGTCAGTGAATGTAAATGGGTTCTCTGGGTACCCACGAGTCTCCCCTTTACAGACATGCCCACTTTATGATCATCACATGCAGTTTGCCATGTTGTTTGAGCATATTTTCAATGCTAAATGCAGTACCTGTGAGGGTTTCTGGACAACATCTGTCATTGTTTTGTGTTAATTGATTTACAATAATAAATATATACATACATTTACATAAAGCAGCATATGTGTCCACTCCCGTGTTGATAAGAGGATTAAATACTTGATAAATCTCCCTTTGAGGTTCATTTTGAACAGATAAATGTGCGATTAATTGCGATTAACTATGCACAATCACGATTCAATATTTAATTGTTCAAATGTAATCCTGTAAAATGTCTGACTTAAATTAAGCAAACCTTGTTGGTATTACAGGAGGGGATTTGGGAAACTGACCTCTGACTGGTTGATGAAGCTAAACATCTTTTAGTTAAATGCCAATTATCACAAGTTTTTCTTTTGAACGTAACTAAACTCTGTTTTTGGAGGACTTGTTTTATCGTCTCCTGGAGGAGGAGGAGGATCTGAATGTGCAGAATGTCATAATACTGGCCGCCGTTGTGCCCTTTAATGCCAAACAGCACACGTGTCTGCAGCTTCACTTCCTCTACTAGAAAAAAGTAACTGCTAAGCTTTACTTCTCAATTCACTGCTCTGCTATATTAGAGTTTTTTAAAGTATTTACTTTCACAAACACTACATGAAGAATAAATGTTGCTTGTCATCTGTTGCTGCTTCGACAACTGAATCCAATATGATTGTTTTTTTACTGGCAACCGGAGATTTCTGTAATTGCTCAGTTGGGTTTTAAAGTTTCATTAAACGTGATCAACATGAAGCGACTAAATGGTGATTTCTTAATCATGACTGTTCCTCTGGTTAGTTACATTTTAAGACTTGTATAAGAGGGTTTTTTTTATCCGGTTCCCTCCGTGAAGCTTTCACCAAATTGCACGTTTGCAGGAGTGACTTTTAATTGAGAGGCACTCTTCTTCAAAAATGGAAACATCATCACGTCCTATTCTGAGAGCAGAGCTTGTCATGTGAAATTACATTTGCTTTAGCTGTAATGAGCAGAGCGTGAGTTCCCTGGTGGCGGCATGAGACCGCAAGAAGCTCTGAAAATAAGCAGTCAGCCGACAGGAGAGCGACGCGTTCACACATGAAGCAGACGTCCTGCGAAACTCTGCATCACACCGACGCATCAGCCGGTCAGTGATGAGAGCTTTAAAATAAAATACTAATTCTCACACTGTGAGCCGGTTAAAGAACAAAACTCTACAAGACCGATCTGAAACGGTTTGCAGTTTTATATCAAATGTTTTAACATCTTTTAAGATCTATTTAAGATTAACGCGTTCAGTTAAATGGTTAAAAGCGACCCCTAACAGGATAAGCGGTTGCAAAAGGAAAAAGCTAGTCCACCTTAACAGACCACCTTAAGAGAGTCTGAGCCGGAGTTGCAGGATACAGGAAGTCGGCTCTGGTCTTGAGGAGTTGTAGCATTTATTCACCGACAAATAAGCTGTTCACACACACTGTCTGCTACATTCACAGCTGTAACGCCACCGAAAACCCCCACACTCACCGCCGCTGCACACGCATACGGTCTGTCGGGCACTCGCTAACGTTACGCCGCACTGACAGAGTAACGTTACCGCAGGCAGACAAACGGCTGACGACCTCGCAGCTAAACTAAAGAACTGAAGGGGTATAAATGGTGTGGTGGAGACTTAAAGGCGATATGGCCTAAAAATAATATAGCGATATTTTTAGGCTACATCGCGATGCACAATATATATATCGTGATATTTTCAGATATCCTCTAAGCGCTTCATAAATGCTCGATTTAATCCTTTCATGCATACAATCACACCAATATGAGGATTCTTGTAGGTCATTTTGCCCTCAAGTTCTCCGTACTTTTCATTTGTCAAGTATTTAATTCACACAGGAGTTTACAGGAATAGGCTGTGGTTATTTAATATAGACTATTTATTTATTTATTATATACCAGAAAACATGCTGTATCGTTATCGAGATGTGAAATGACATCGTGATAGAAGATTTGGGCTGATTTCTTTCGTGACATTTTTCAAAATACTATACTATGAATTGTTTTTCACGAAAATATTCGACATACTATAAAATGACTTTTTAATGATTTTTTAAACATACCGTACTATCATTTTTTTTCATACAATTTTTTGGCATATTATACTATGACATGTTTTTCCCCAAAATTATTCAACATACTATACCATGACTTTTTTTTTACAAAATCTTTCGACAAACTATACTATGACTAATTTTCATTAAATTATTCAGCATAATATACGATGACTTTTTTATGTTTTTCGACATACTTAACTGATTTTTTTTATAATATTTTTGACATACTATACTATGATTTTTTTTATTAAATTATTCGGCATACTATAATATTACTTTTTTTCATTAAGTTATTAAGCATACTATACTATAAGTTTTTTCTTCATGAAATCTTTCGACATACAATACGATGACTTTTTGTTAATAAAGATTTTCTACATACTATAATATGACTTTCTTTCATTACATTTTTTGACAAACTATACTATGACTTTTTTTCACAAACTTTTTTGACAAACTATACTATGAATGTTTTTATGATATTTTTCGACATACTATACCATGATTTTTTTTTATTAAATAATTTGGCATACTATAATATTACTTTTTTCATTAAGTTATTTAGCATACTATACTGACTTTTTATCACAATTTTTCGACATACCTATGTCTGTTTATGACTTTTCATCTTCCACAGGTGCCCCGTCGAGAGCATCCTGAACGGCTGCATCGCTCCCCGTTATAGCAGTGGCACCACCCTAAACGGTCAGGCTTTAAGTACAGAGCACATCACCAGGACAGAGCTGCCGTCCGTGGAGGACCTGTACACCCAGCAGAGTAGGAGGAAGGCCAACAGGATCGTCAGAGAACCCAACTACCCCAGATACATACTGTACTGCCTGCTGCCGTCTGTCAGACGGCACCGTAGCATCCGGTTTACAGCCCGTTTACATCTTTGTATATAGCCTATATATAATTATACTGCTCATTATGCATCTACATTTATTACATTGATGTTTACATTAAGCTTAATCATTTGCAATTACTGTCTACCACAAATGTATATTTTAGTATTTCATATTTTATGTAATATTATATTGTAACTCTATTCTAAATAGCACCATGTGATTCTCATTTAGTTTGTTTTATTTACTTGTGTGATTTTCTTTTATACACATTAATTAGCATTGTTGGAGGAGCTTGAGACGAGATTATCAATGACAGCAACTGCTTCTGTAATTATTCTGCATTTGACAATAAACTTGAAACATACTATGACTTTTCTTCATAAACTTTTTGAACATACTTAACTATGACTTATTTTTCATGACATTTTTCTACATGCTATACTATGACTTTTTTTCATTAAATAATTCAGCATACTATATTGAGCCTTTTTGTCATTCAATTTTTTGAAATACTATGACTTTTTTTTTATTAAATTATTCGGCATACTATAATATTACTTTTTTTCATTAAGTTATTAAGCATACTATACTATAAGTTTTTTCTTCATGAAATCTTTCGACATACAATACGATGACTTTTTGTTAATAAAGATTTTCTACATACTATATGACTTTTTTCATTACATTTTTTGACATACTACTGACTTTTTTTCCATAAAAAATATCCACATATTTTACCATGACTTTTTTTCATTACATTATTCAGCATACTATAATAAGCCTTTTTGTCATTAAATTTTCTAAATACTATACTATGACTTTTCCTCC
>CAKAOI010045930.1:0-17950 GCA_916701655.1 Sebastiscus albofasciatus | reverse complement strand
AAACCACAATATCACTCTATATTTCAGCTGCTTGGCAGTAATGTTAGCTGACCAGACCAAGGTCTCTCCATGAACATGATTTAGATCTGATCCTAGTGTTGGCTTTTCCTGCCTCACCCTCCTGCGCCTGCAGGGAGACACCAGCAACCGGAGCCTCTCCTCCGCTGCCTGCTTGCATTCACTGACACAGCGCGCACCAACAGAGGTTTTCCGTGTCTTGTGAAGTGACGAGCCTCCGCAGAGAGATACGTGAACCGTGACACCGGCACCCGGTGTCTCAATGCGGGCGCAGGAGGGAGACGGTAACGTTTCTCTCTGGAGGAGCTGCAGTATTTATTGCTGCACAAACGTCCACTGAACATTCACTAGATATTCTCAGAGCTAAACTAACTCTTCTGCAGTGTGGAGTGAGCGCGCGTTCACGTCTAGAGGTGGAGCGAGTACGCGAGAACGCGCGCTCTGTCTGAGTGAAGGCGAGCAGGCAGAGGAGACGAGGCTCCCAGCATACGCGAGCGCACGTGTGCCGACCCGCTACATTTATACACTGACAAAGTTACAATCAGTCCCTTTAATAACATTTTAAATGTATTAAAGACATTAATCAATAAACGCCTCAGAGAGATCACTAACAGAAACAAAACACAGTAATAATCCTATCAAAGCTCTTCTTGTCAGCTGCAGCATTTAAATACTTCTGTAGCACAACTGAGAGAAAACTTTTGAATCCTTTGAAGTTTCCACTCACGAGTCAAAATGATTTCATGACAGGAAAAAAACAGATTAGTTCTTATTCTACATAATTTGAGCAAAATAAGTGCCACGGGGTAAGATCACTATTTAATTCTGATTTTACAGTTTTCTCTGTTTCTGTTTTTGTCTGCTGCTGGCCATGGTTGTATTAGGGATTTTACTTATTAAAGTGGACGGTTTGAATGCTGTAGGGGAAACTGCTTTTTAAAACTGGTTTAATATCCCTCTATTATGTGATACTCTGGGTCTTCTGGGCATTAGCTCCACTTCACTGACTAGTTACATTTTCCTCATTCCTGTTAGGGTGACTGAAGGACAATAGAGCCCTTTTCCGATGCTGAATATGTAATATTCCCGGCTTCATCTATCTCTTAAAGTGCTTTATGTCATTCAGACATGTGTGTCCATTATGTAAATGTAATGATAATGCTTTATTCAGAATAGACAGGACCTTTACATTAGGAATCACTTATTGGAAACAGCGATGAGTTAAAAAGTAAAGACACGAAGGAAGAAGAATATTTTCTGTTTCCTCTCTTTTATTGAGGCTGCTGTGGTCAAAGTCAAAAGTGACTTTCTGCTCCAATTATGCAGATGTCATTTCATTTTAATCCTCCTTGACCTAGCCTTGGCCCTTGAAACAGTAGAACATCATCTCTTAAGAAAGAAAACCATGTTGGCAGGAGTGACATGGTCCTAGATTAGTTTTGTTAGAGCTGAACCAATTCAATTAGTCAACAGAAACATTTTCAGCAAGTCAATTGTTTCAAGCTTTCAATTCAAGCTGAACATTCAAGGTTCAAGCTTTTAAATGAGAGAATTTAACACTTTTTTAAAAATTTATATAATTGCAAAATTGGGTTTCTTTGGGCTTAGACTGTTGGTGAGACAAAAACAGGCATATAACAAAATAATAACCGTGAACTTGAAACGCCTCCTTCTCAGATGGGTTACTCTCTTGTGGTGTTCCCCTGGGATCTATACCGGGTCTCTTATTATTCTCTTCACATAAACTCCCCTGAGGGCATCCACATTTTAGTAATGTTCGCGAACGAATCATTTTTTTAACGACTCTTAAAGGTCCAGTGTGTAACATCTGGCAGCATCTAGCGGAGCAGAGTAAGTACGAATGGTAAGACTAGCAGAGTAGGTGCATAGAGTGTGTGTGTATGTGGGAAGTGAGTGGTGAAGCAAGAGAGAGAGAGCAGTGGCGAATGTGTGTGAGCGAACAAGTGAGCAGAAGACAGAGTTAGTTTAGCTCTGAGAATATTAAGTGAATGTTCAGTTGAAGTTGCAGTTTGTGCAGAAATAAATGCTGCAGCTCTTCAAGACCAACAGAGATTTCCTGTGTCTTGTTTCCCGGCGGCTGGGTGGAGTGACGGCGGGGGTTAACCCCGGAGCGAGTAACGTTATCAGCTCTTTATGACAATAGATCCCCCTACTTGTTACACACTGGTTAACGCGAGTTAACGCGATCTGCAAGCAGAAGTGAATCCAAAATCCTGCTTCTGTATGGTGCATGCCCAGTTGTGAATAAGATTCAGGTTAACTTCCGACTCAGAGAGTCTCTCTGAGTTAACACGTTCATGAGGACACTCCCACTGAGGTGAAGAAGAACGAGTGAGATGCAGCCGCCGCTCAGCTATTGTGCTTGTGTGGAGCTTAACGCCGATACCACACCGAGCTGGGAGGCGTGTTCGTGTGTTTCAGGCGGGAAGAAATTCTTTGTAACAATAGGTCAACATGTCACAGGAGGACTGTGTTTACTGATTGGCTAAGGGTCCTCTCTGGCTACACTGCACAGCACAATCAAATGGCTGTAGCTTGCTGAGTGGCCGTTGCAGCTTTCCAATTGCGAGATCCTTATAATTTCTACTGCCAGTTCCAGCACTGGCACCATTAATCATCTTAGTCTGGGCAGCCCATCGCTGAATGGGAGGCTGGAAGCCTGCAATCTTGATGTAATTTTAGTTCCAGACCTGTCATCAAATGCTCAGCCACAGTGGTACAATCATGTTAAATAAAACTAAGATCGCAAGGTCAAGTCTTTTCTACCATTAGCAGACCTGGAGATTCATGAATCGATCTCTCTCTATCTCTCTACCTGGTGTGATTAACGCAACTTGCAGTAACTCACTCAGGTCTCAGGAGGACAAATAACCTCCCGAGTTCAGAGAGCTGCTGCCAGACTACTAACAAGAGCAGTGACCATACTACCCCAAATCTTTGCTGCACTTCACTACTGGCTGCATTTTGATTTGGGGATTTGATTTAAATATGCTGGTTTTGAAAACACATTACTATTTCGTTGGTTAATTAATGAGTTTCATTAATCTACAGATAGTGATAGAAAGTGAGTGAGAATAATGGGAGTTGGGGGAGGGGAGATTGAACTGGATGGCTGACCAGCTTCTCTTATACAGAGCTCATTGTCAAGCAAGTCGTCTTTCAGATGAATTAAAATATCAGCTTCGATAGAAAAGGGAGTTTTATTACCAGAACCACTACGGGGTCATGCAGAGGTCCGTCAGTGTGCAGCGTCTCCACGTCGTCCTCGATAATGTAGTGCCACTCCACGCCCAAGTCAATGAAGCTTCTGGACTTGACTTCCTCTCCTTTTCCGTTGAGGATGTAATGCCCGGTTGCCTGGTTCTTGATTGCTGTAATCAGTCATTTGGTTATGAGCCACTGACAAAGAAACAGCTTTACTCTATCAATGAAAAAGTTCTGAATTATCCACAGAGATTAAAAAGCTCAAATTGTACTCTTAAGAGGGGTGATTCATGCAACCGCTCTAACCCCTCTGGCGCTCTCTTGGAATGATTCTGACTGAACATTACAATGTCTGATTCATGCTATAATTTACACAAAACAAGCTGCCAAACTTTTAATATGATAAAACGTCTCAGACATGAGAGGCTGACATGAAAATGGACATGTCTGTCAGCTGCTTAAAATACAACTGCTGCATTTAAATGCAAATGAGTAACACTTAAAAGACGCTAAAACCACCCACACGTCTCTGCTGCAGATCATTCCCTCTGGTGCTCCGGTCCTACACTTACACCTGCATTATCTGAGTGATATCAAAGAAACAGCTTTGTCTTTTAGGAGGAAAAAGTTGTGCTTGTATTTGATGTCCCGTCGGTTAATTCAACAGCAGGCATGACTCAAAGTTAGACAGTCAGTTGAGCTGTGTGGGATTGTTGCCACTGGTTAATAACAAATATCTGAATCACCTCCACTGCCCACAAATGTACTCAATTGTTGCTCTTATCCATAAAAGTTACTTTAGCAGTTCATACAAAGCTATAGAACTGTCATTGCACAGGAAGTTATTGTGAAAAAATAAGCAAATGAAAAACAACCTGTATGTCATATCATCAGTGAACACAGTTAAGTGTTAGCCTGGAGCACCAGAAAGTAGGATGTGAACAGGTGAGTCCATCAAATGAAGCAAAGTCCCAAAAAAGTGCCATTTTTCCTTTAGACCTGTGCTCTAACTTACATTTTTTAGTCAATACATTTCTAGTTTTGATGTCATACTGGGTTAGCTCTGCACAGTATATATGAAATAGCCACACTTTGACAGAAATGCATAATGAACAGCAGGAAACTACGTATAGCTGCTAGTCCTTGAAATATAAGCGAGTCAGAAAACTCTTCAAGGTGATCCATCAGCATGTGTCATTTCACAGATAATGACAGGAAGGATGGATGCTGTTTACAAAACTACAGCAGATTAATCATTATGATGCTAAAATTGACAGCTTTTTATATCCAGCATGTGACTATGAAGCATATTGACTCTTTATAAAACCCATTTAATTGTATATTTTTCCACTCTTGCTTCTGCAGTGGAGAGTTTCTTTCTTTCTTCCACAGCTGCACGGTTTGGTCAAACTGAAGTGCATCCACACCGTATAGACGTTTCTCAGTGATTGATGCTTTGTGATAATGGAGGCTATTTCATCTGGTACAGCCCAGCTCTCTACTAAGAGCCAATACTCTCGCTAACACTCACACTGACGCTCTCTGGACCTTTCAGCTTTGTGATAACGCAGGAGAATGATCCATCACAGGCCATGACGGCTGGCTCCACTATTATGGTTATACTTTTAGGAATGCTGGGTACTAACTCACCAGCAGTGGTGGAAGAAGCATTCAGATCCTTTGCTGAGGTAGAAGTACTAATACCACACTATAAAATACTCTGTTACAAGTAAATGTCCTGCATTCAAAATTCTACTTAAGTGAAAGTACAGAAGTATTATTAACAAAATGTACTTAAAGTATCAAAAGTGAAAGTACTGGTTCTACAGAAAATCAGATTCTGCAGATCATTGACTGCAAGTTATCATATCTAACATTATTGGATGGTTAATATGATATATCAGTGTGTAAACAGCATTTTACTGTTGTAGCTGCTTGAGGTGGAGCTGGTTTTAACTACTATAATGAAAGCGCCCTAAAAGTAATTTAGGAGGGATTTAAAAACCTTCATTAACACCAGAAAGTCAATTTAAGGTGAGATTATAACCTTAGTTTGTACTGAAAACAAAAGTTACTGAGGGCTATTCTTGAATTCAAAACAGCAGCCAGTGACAGCATTTCAAGTGGAACAACAGCTGTGTAGTTGTATTTTTTTAATTGGGCAACAAATGTGGCGATTCTTTCCACTAAATTGCTTTAAACGGCTCATACACGTATACACCTTCTTTCACAGGAAGGTACGCAGTTTAAGGTTACACGTCTGCATGAATAAAAGGACAAAATTGCCAAACATTCCTGGTTTTAGTCCCGTTTGCAGTTCAAAATAACTTGAATGAACATGGTATGAATAAGTCTCTCTCCTTATCCTTTCTATTTTAATCATTCTCCTCATCATGTATGAAATAACAATCAGCATCTCTCCAGTACATGCTAGACTGCCCTAGAATTACTTGCTCGAATGTCTGTGATTGAGTCTGATTGGAGATTGAGCTGGAAAAGTTCCTTCCGCCCGTCAAAAGCTTATCAAGAAATCCACATGGAGAGGGGGAGGCAAATTAGGGGCAATGACCAATTATTCGGAGCTTTTGACGGCATCGTATTCATCCTAATCAGCGGGGGTCAAGACCTTGTAATAAGACTTTGGAAACGCACCACACTGAACTGAAATCTGATTTAATGGAAGGTGACTGTCACTGTACCATGGCGGTGGATTAACGAATGTGGTGACGGAGTAGAGGAACACCGCCTCCTCCACCACCAGCTTTCTTATCAGATAATAATCCCAGAGCAGGAAATAAAAAGAAGATCTGGATGGCTCGGGGCAGACACACTTCCTTATTATCACTCCCATGCATGCAAAACAGAAAGTGACTGAGAGCGACTATTTTTACTCACATAAGGGATGATTTCACTTTTCCCTGAAGCCCCCTGAGGCAAATTTGTGATATGTGATTTTGGGGTGTATAAATAAAACTGACTTGGCTTGAATAACAGTTGAATACTCAGAGAGCGAAAAATGTCTTTTTCCAAAGCATAACTGTCATATGTGACAAGCTCCTCTTGAGAAAGACATGATTGACTGTTTGTTAAATTCCCTGAACAGAAATTGTCCAAACATTAGCAGCTGTAACGAGGTAGCAGTCCTGTCAAGTTTTGAATGTCTGCACATGATGGAACTGTGTGTACGCAACAAGTATAGAAGCAAAGAGACAAAAACTCTGGTGTCTTTTGACAACAGCTGCTGCTGCCATTTTGGACTGAAAACGCTCATTATAATATTTTGAATGTTCAACACAGGCCATTTCGGTAGAGACATTAAATATGACAATAGAATAGAAATAATTTTGTTTTACTTTTGTACGGCACTTTGTAGGCTGGCGTTTTACTGGTGTCCGCTAGTCGCTTTCAGTCCAAAATGGCGGAAGCGTAGTTTTGCTGCTGGGCGCTGATGTTGCAATGGAACGAACAACTGACTTTCACTTCTTGGTAATATACGTTCTTTGATGTACGGGTCGATATGAGGTGCTACTATCAGCGAATAGAATGCAAGTAACTAAGTACATTAAAGTACTGTATTTAAAGGTACAGTGTGTGTAGGATTTGGCGGCATCTAGCGGCGAGGTTGCAGATTGCAACCAACTGAAACTTGTGTGTAGGAGTGTGTATAGCGGTTGACACGAAAACGTGAAAACGCTAATGGCCCTATCTTGAGCCGATATTTGGTTTGTCCGTTCTTGGCTACTGTAGAAAAATGGCGGTCGGCTCCGTGAAGAGGACCTGCTCCATATGTAGATAAAAACGGCTCATTCTAAGGTAACGAAAACACAACGATTCCTTATTTCACGTGATTATACACGAGAGAAAACATACTCATTAATATTACATTCAATTTATACCTCCTAAATGCTACATGCTGTTCCTTTAAGTATAAATTTGAGGTACTTGTGTTTTACTTGAGGACTTTCTTCTTGTGCCACTTTATACTTTTACTCCACTATAACAGCTGACAGCTTTAGTTACTTATTTTTGTGCAAAAAACATATGAAGAGCTTATAAAATATGCCGTTTTGTTATAAATTAAATTACCCAACAGTTTATACAAGTACAGCTGATATGATAAATTAATTAGTTGATTGACAGAAAATTAATTGGTAATTATTAAGTCATTTTTCATGCAAAAACATTTCATGGTTCCAGCTTCTCCATTTGCTGCTTGTGAAGGTGTAACTTTGGGCTCTGGGTAATTGGGCTCTAGCATTTCTCACTATTTTTTTTTTACTTTTACAAACCAAACAATCAATCGATTGATGGAGAAAATAATCAGCAGATTAATCCATTATGAAAATAATCATTAGCTAATATTTCAAAATGAGCTCCACCTCAATCAAACAGCTACAACAGTAAATTCCTGCTTTTACATTAATGCATAAGGAATAAAAATCTAATGATATAATATATAATTAAATATCAGTCACATCAGCCATTTTTCTGCATTGAGTACATAGTTTTACTTAGGTCAAATTTGCAGTTGCATTTGAAATGCAGGACTTGTACTTGTACTTTTTCATAGTGTGGTATTAGTACTGTTTAAATGATCTGAATACTTCCTCCATCACAGGCTACTATATCAGAGTTCAGAGTTACAGCAGCTCTGTCCTGCTCTTTATTTGGTTTGTGGTACTTCAGCCAATTTGCAGGGTGATTGATGGATGGATGTCATTATGTTACTGGTTGAAGCTGGTTGGTCCTTTTGTTTTACAGGAGGAAAAGATGACTGGATTTTGATATAAAAAATACAAAGAAATACGATTTCTTGTAGAAAATGCTCACTACGACCGGGGAGGCAATCTAAAAGGATTAAAAAAGCCTTTTTCATTTCATCTCGACTTTAAAGAGTTTAGATGAAGCAACGCAGAGTCAAGAGTGCATCATCTTGTAGATCTGTAGACTTCAGATCATCTTTCAGTAGCTTTAATCCTGAGATGAAGTCTCTAAGGTTGATCTGGGCTTTATACATTTTTATACATTTACATGTTATTGGAGTTTTCAGATAGAAGTCGAAATATCAGCCTGGATACTTTCACATAAACATTATTCCTCTGTGATTGCTCGAACTCCTTCACTGCTATATATTATTAAGTGATTTACATCATGCTTGTTGATTTAATGCTTTTCAGGCAAAGTTATACTAAATTGGAATATGCTATTTATCATCTTTCCTCAAAGACTTACTCCACACATTAGTTTATTTTTCTTCTTTTAGTTATATAGGACTTTTATCCTCCTCTCTTCTCACCTCCTCCCCTGTAACTGTGGCCCAGGATGGGAGGGTCAGGTAAATAAGCGTAAATGTTAATCTCACAGAGCTCCTTGAAAAACACACAGTGCCTCTGGCTGAGGAGATCGATGGTCACCTTTTCACCTCGTGGATGCTGAATAAATCATGCTTTCCTCGGGCCGCTCGCAGAACAAGAGACAAAAAGGTTACCCTAGACTTTCCTACCTTCAATCATCTGTCTGACAAAGTCTTTATAGGGATCCTATACTGTAGTTGGTTGTTTAAAGGGAATAAATAACTTTTTCCTGAACTTTCACATTTGTACTTTTAGTTGTACGCTGATGATGTGCTCACTTCCTGTAATAGGCTTGTTACAAACTAACTTTGAAGGTCTCATTTGTTAATTTACAGCTGCATTAATCAGCATTTCTTATACTAACATGGATAAAATTACAATTATAACCCGACTTTGGAGACAGACAAAGTTAGAGTCTAGTTGGTGAGCATCAAGCAGCTAAAGAGCCGGACTTTGTGAAGCCAATTTGAACATTTTTGCATTGTTCAATTCACAAGTTGTCAAAACTACATAATATGTTAAAGACTAAAGAAACTCGGCAGGTTGATTAACCAGCTTTACTGCATTTTCTTCCTTTGCTCTACAGAGTTTTACTAATTTTTCAACACCAGTTTTGTTACGTGCTTCTTCACTATTTATCTTCTTTTACACTACAAGTTAACAAGCTAACAAGACTACAGTAATCTTGCTACTTCTGACGCTTGCAGCCGTCTTTGTCGGTCACATGAGCCTCGCCTAGCAGGTCACAGCGGTCCGTCAGGAGTTTGTTGACTTATTTTCCCCCCAACCCTCCCCTTCTGAGGACTTTGTGACTCTTTAACAACGTCACACTTCTTCCTCCTTTGCTCTAAAAGGACAACAGTTATAACTTGAGGTCTTTGTCACTTGAACATAAACATTATGTCAATATCGGGCTGTTGTTTTTCTCTATTGTAGATCACGGTTTGTCTGAGAAAAATGTCCGGCTAGACATGATCCTTCAATGGTTACACTTAAATATGAATATGAAGATTTTTCATTCTGACTTATTCCCCGTTTCTAATACCCTGGTCATGAATAACGCTGATTCCTTCTGAATATATATGCTTGACTACGACTAATTTCATTTCAACATAGTCGAGAAAAATACTGTGCTAATTTCGCAGAAGCCAGAAACCCACTAAACTAGAAACATCTTTAATAGATTGATAAATTATGAATGAACAATATGAAGACTAATTTGCTCAGCCTAAGAGGTGACAAGGAATAAATTATGCAAAGCCTATAATGTATGATTTCACTTTCCCATTAGTCTCCCAGGGAAACATGAGGAGGCTGTTGATATGTTTCCTCTGATTACATACATGTGTTCGTGTTGGGAGGTCACACTTACCAAGAATTTGAGGGGAGGCCTCATGTTCTTGGATGATCACATGTCTAGCTCCAGGAGGAACGAGAAACATCTTAAGGTAACCTTTGCCAAGTTTGTAGCAGCAGCAGAAGCAGAGGAGGGAGCGTTAGGAAAGATAAAGACACAGACAGGTAAGTTAAGCAGATACAGAAATACGTTTGTTTGCAATGGTGGACATCACACATGTTTCAGAAGTTTGCTTCTCTTTGCTCTACAAAGATGTTTGAAGAAGTTTGAGGGGGGAAAAAAGAAAATGGTAAAATGTCTACTTGTCAGCTTTCCTCCTCGCTGTAGAAGCCTGCAGGTAAAACGTTCATTGAAACAGGCCGTTCATTCACATCCATCTGTTGTGTCATGAAATGACTCTTTGAAATATCAATATATATCCTCGTACAAGAAATACATAATTTGAACGCCTCTTTGTTTTCATATTGATTGTGTGCAGACAGGATGTGAATGCCTTCAGCCACGTTTCAACAAGGCATGAGTAACAGGTTTTCCAGACTACAGAGCAGCAAAGTGACCTTCTGTCAGGGATGTCCACCGCTTACAAACCTACCGTGACTCACCGAGTATATTTCTAGAGTCTTCTGTTTCATTTAAAAACACATTTCGAGCTCCTTTGGGCAAAGAGAAGGCTCCTCTGGTCTTCCCTTCAAAATAAAATGAATCAGTTAGTTGGTCTTGCAGTGTTTCTCCTCTCCTCTCCATGTCACCGTTCTCTGCAACAACATAACCTACAGTGGAAGCATGTTTCATTAGCATAGCAGGGACCAGAGGAATTTACATCAGATGAGGAGGCAAACTATTTTTGCTGGCAGTGTGGCACTCGCCAATCACCCGGACTGAACCGCAGTGCTGTAATTACTCGTCCTTAGATTTGACAGACAGGCCCAACACCCGGGGCCTGCCGACGCAGACACAGCGCTGTCGCTGAGATGATTGTGATTATGAATGAGCTGGCACACTGTCGCAGGGTTCACACAAGGTTACAACAGGTGGCAGATCACTCACACAGTATATCCAAGACGATAAATTGCAATATAACTTTTGGAAAATGGCAAAAGATGCCATCTCGCTTCTGAGAGAGCATTTTGTGATGGCAGCCAATTTCAGAAAACCACAACCCGCTCGATAGACGTTACAATTTGATCAAAGAGTTTTTTTTGTAGATTGATGATAGGAAATACAGCACACAAGCTAGATGTGTAAAAAAGACCTTCTGGTGTGGATGTTTGGCTCGAACTGAGCATCAGAATGCTAGTTGAGGTTCAATCAATCAGATTGTAAATAGCCAACAACATCCCACTTCCAAAGGTCTGCAGGTTTGTTTAATGTGACAAGTTAGTTTGTTAGGCTGTTGAAGCAATTTACATTGAACGACCAGACATATCATAACTTCTTATACAGAGTTTTAGAGACTTGACTGGATAATGAACCCGTGACAGTAACGACAGTCGAGCCAGACCTAAATATACACTTAATTAGTAACAAGGAACAGAAGAAACAGCAGCTGATATCTCTGGTGTCTCTATGTCTCTACAGGGTTAGGCATCCATCTGCACTACAAGCTGCACAGGAAAGAGGTTGTGAGGGATTCAGTAACACTGGATACTTGCATATTGTGTTTTCCAACAAAGAGGTTTCTTTTTGGGCTCTCTTGCTTAATTGTTTCCCTGTTAAAAAACGTGAGTGGTTAAATGAGACAACACTTTCTCACTCCCAACTCCAATACTGCCGATTGATCAGCGACCCTCGGCATCGGAGACGGATGCACGGGGTAGCCCTCTTGCTCTTACTTTCAGACAGCCCAGGGACGGCGTGTTAATAAACGCTTGTTACATGCATAGTGTCCTTTCAAAATAAACTTCCGTTTTCACGGTAAGTTAGGTTTAGGCAACACAACCACTTAGGTAGGGTTAGGAAACGGTCACGGTTGACGATAACTTCACTGACTAGCGACTCACGTGACTCCCGGGATTCACAATAATGAGTCACGTGACGTATGTGACAAAATAAGTCAACGTTACTTTTAGTTTAACTACGGGACACAAACAGCGGTATCCTGGTTGGAAGTGTTGTGTTTGTTTGATCCGTTCCACTTCCCCTCATGCCCGCCCTTAGCGAACTCTCACCCTATTAATATTCCGTCACTTGGTCAGATCGTCGAATAACGCCACGGGTGGGTTTACATTGGAGTTAGTTGAAAACCTGGACCGTCACAAACTGTCGTTAAAGGGTACCTCCGTGCATCAGTTTCCGATGCCGAGGGGCGCTGCCCAATCGGCGGTGTTTGACGAGTTGGGAGTGAGAACGGGTTGATGAGAAAGATGTTAAGATAAAAAAAAAGGTATGATCACAGTTTCAACAATTCTGAAACGGTTTGATGACGCCGTCATGTCCAGGCTCTCAGAAAGGCAATTTTCATTTTTCTCTGAAGCTCTGTATTGACTTTATGACATCACGTCGCTTAAATAGACATTTAATGACGGATGAGGCTGGCATCGGAAGGCATCATGAAACCATTTATGTAAATGCATGGGTCATTCGTTACGCTATTTTCTTCATGCTGCCGGTTAATGTGAAGACATATTCTTCAAAAAGGAAATTAATGACTTAGTCACACTCATTCACCTTAACACTGCACTTTGTATTGATGAGCAAAACGTCAATGTGTGTTTGTGTGTGTGTGTATGTGTGTGTGTGTGTGTGTGCCCTGTGTGGCTGCAGAGGGGAGATAACCTGAGCGAAGCAGCTTCAACTGAAGAAGTTTGTATAAAAGGAAAGCACACTTTGTTTCTGAACTGACAAATTTGATAAGAAAAAAAAAAATACTACATAAATTAAATGAATAAAAGATGGGGCGTAATTATTTCTCAGCTAATTAATAAGGGACTTAATCCAAATTAACCCGACTGTTGGGAGTGACGGCTGTGACAGCTGTCGGATACTCGGCACGGCTCCACGTCACTCTGCACTTTCCCTATAGACTCATTTATTAGCTGTGAAAGCAAACTGCACATGAGCAACTAGAAATGACATGGAGGTCTACAGGAGGAGGACACAATTTCATTCCCACTCTACACCTTACCAGGAATTATTAGAGATACTATAACATTCAAGGCCACTGCACAATTACACCACAGTTTGTGCAAATTTCCCATCATCCTATGTATTTCCATTACAGTTAGGTTGACAGGTGTGTCATTTTAAGATGTACCTGTTTGTTGCCTAAACCTAAACAAGTGCTTTAGCACATGCTTACATGCGACAGAAAAGTGACGCCGACGGGTCTGACAAAGCGTCAATATATGATGAGTTGAGATGAGAACATGTTGGAGCATGTTACCATGTGGATGTTGGCATTTTAACTGGAGCACAGCTGTAGTTTAAGAGCCCCTCCAAGGAGACAATGGCACTGTGGTAAGACACCACATGCAGGCTTCCTCCTTCATTTAAAACGGCCTCTGCTCAAGCAGAAAAAGTTTTTCCGGGCTTTACTGTTGTAACAGTACAGCTCACACAGCGTCTGTTAAACTGAGCTTCTATTGAACTAAATGGTACACAGGTGTAGTCTGTTTGTTGCATCCACCTCCTGCATCCTGCAAAGGCAGGGGAGTGATGTTAACGCAATCAGCGTCTTTTCTCAAGCTCATTTGCAGTAGTCAGGATGATGGTGTTCCTGGGGTTATCATCGTATTTGCACCCGTGCACTGCAGAGTCATCTGCCAGCCCCCTCACTATTTTCTTCACTATTTCTCATTTCAGGAAAATACAGGTGGTTAAATTCCTTATTTCAGTCCAGCTGCACATCAATGAGTTTTCTGCTCGGCTGTTTAAGGCACAAATCTGAGATGTGGAGTCTGGGACTGTTGCCAGATGCTACGATGGGCTACTCGACACTTATCCTTTCTACATTAAGTGGACATTATCACTGAATGAAAATTAGTACTCTGCAAGAGGAGGAAGGGGTTTTTTTTGGTCCACTTCAGCCTCGATGACCGTGAGTCACAGCTATTCTCCTTCTTCAGAAATCATGCTTTGTTAGTATTCTTGGATTTCAAATGTTAAAATAATTAAAAAAAAAAAAAAAAAAAAACGATTTGAAGAGCCAGTGAAAGGCTAAAAATTAATACTAAAGTGTGGCGTGTTGATAATGGGTTGAATCTGGTTGGCTAATCAAGATTTGCTTTTCTACTCAGCGCATAAAGGATTGCACGCTCTCATCAATTTAATGGAGGCGGAGAAAAACTGAACTCAAAATAGGACGTTTCAAATCATAAGCATATAATTTAGATATGCTTATTGTTCAGCTGTTTTCTGGAGTGTACGTGACATGCAGAGGAAACAGTGTGAGTTCCCTTAATGTAAATACATGGTGGAGTAAAGTCTACCTGCTAAATTAAGTTATGTAAATGGAAATAATAAACTGGTAACGCCATGCTGTATTGCAACAAAGCTTTGCCTCCATCTCATCTATTATCTTCTTCTATAATCCTTAATAAATGATTAAAGTAATGATTTATATACAGTATGTGATATATAAACAAGTATGTATATGTCTAACTAAGGTTAATCATTCACTCATAGGATAAGAAACATTCATTATCCGGAGTTGAGAAAACATACAGGGAAAAAACATTGCGAGAAATTGTTCATGTAAAAACACATGTGTTTTCTGTGTGCAGACGTCGTGTTTGTGCTGGTTCCGTGTGTTCTTACCAGGTTTCTTTGGCGTTCGGGTGAAGGTTCCTTTAACGGTGCGGCAGTGGGAGTTGTCCCCGCCACAAACGCCACATTTGTCCTCAACTTTGCTGGAGCCAATCTCTCTGTCGCAGCCAACTTTCTGGAGACCAAGAAAACAATTTCACAGATGAGCAGAGATTGTTTTTTGGTCTGGGAACTGTAAAATTCACTTCATGGTTTTAATGAGAAACTGACCTGTCAGCTATTTTCTCTTTAGCTATCAGATTATCCAACACATTCTCCCTCCCAACCCATCAAATACAAACGCTTGGTCAGTGGACCTTAGCTTCAAACTATGGCGCTCTACGTACCCCTCTAGTGTCATAGTGTCTGCTTATAGAGAGGAAATAATGCTTTCAGAATCAAACATACATCCAGCTATATGAATGATCATATAAACGTTAAAAAATGTTCATAGTGTGTGAGAAAAAATCATTTGTAAAGTGCACATTAGGTTTAACACGAACAGCAGTCTCCTGGGTGAAAGTCCTGTGTTTGTTTGACCCTTCCCCAATACAATTATACATTTACAGCTTTAGTTACTTTGCACATTCAGATTTTTAATACAAATTTTACCCTAAAGCGAAGCGGAGAGGTCTCTCATCGCCCTGAAGGAGTTTATTTCACAACAATGACCTGCTAGCTGTACATTACCCCGCTTATTACACGGCTACTTACTTAATAAATCAATAATTTCACACAAAAACGGTCCGCCAGTGTCCGACATCAGAACTGCGCCCACAGCAATGGTCTGTTATACATAGCAACATGTTTAATGAAAAAAAAGACTGCAACAGGAGTGACATGTGCATTAAAGGCAGGGTTGACGATGTTATCCAGTATACACTATTTGTTATATTGGTTGAAATGGTCTTTACAATCCGACAGCGATCCATTACTTATGAGCTCTGAGAAAGGACCGGAAAAGAGCCGTCATCTGTAGCTGCTGTAATCTTGTAAAAACGTCTACCAATCACTGCCTCGCGGTCCGCTTGGAAAGAACCAATCAGACGCCTCCCTGCCTCCCTGCTCGTACTCTACCCTTGGTGTGCACCAGCCTGAACTCAAAGCGCGTCGCTGCCGCAAGTTTACTGGAGAATGGAAGAGAAAACTCAGCCAAAAGTAGCACTGCTGCAGTTACTTATCATGAGGTAGCGTTATAGAGTTGAGGTCCTCTCTCCACTCTGTGGCTGTGAAGTAGTTACGATGCGGCGGTGCTCGTGCATGTGTGTGGGGGCGTTGCCTTGGAAGGAGCCCCAAGGGGAGGGGGTTTAGACGGAGCTCCTGAGGCTATGCTACTTTCAAATGATGCTAGCCTTCCAACATCGTCGACCTTATCTTTAATTAATTTTTACTGTCAGGGGGGAAATCTGAGGTCACATTTTTAGTCATTTTATGAATCAAAACTTTATTATAAAGCTTCTTTTGTATAATAAAACAGCCCTATGGATCAAATCATAGCACTTTCAAAGATGACCCTGCTGCTGATTGTGCAGTTTACCAACATCACACTGTAATATAATGAAGTCCTTCAAAACTGTCAAAACTCAAACAGCCTGGGGCCGCTAGCTAGTGTGCACGACTACCTGAGGCAGCTTTTAATATGTCAAAGTTGGGTAGTTTTAACATGTCCTTACCACACACTCTCCACGCACGCAGATACTGTAGGCATCTTTGTATGAGCATCGTGTCCCATCATGCACCAGCTGCTTCATGTACGCCACGTCTCCCGTCTCCTTTGACTGGCAGTACAAGTGGCATCTCTTGTTGGCTGCAAGACAACAGATAGTTGTAGAATTATTAGGTAGACAATCCAAACTTGGAAAAACAAGAATATTATTAAAGACTTTTTAAAATGTCATTGATTATTAATGTGTTGTTTTTACATAATTTCTTTCCTACTTTCAAAAGTAAAACATATCTCTATGTAACATTAAAAGACTCACATTATATAAAAAACAACAATGATTGACAGAAAGGCTACATCTATTTAAGTGGGATTGTACCAGTTTAGAGCTCTAAATCCATGCGCTCTTCCTTTTTAATTGGCAACAGCTAAATGACCTACATTTTTAATGTTTTTGCCTAAATAACTGAAACACATTTCCAGTGTTGTTGCTGCAGGGATTACAACTACCATCTCGTGATTAACACCCACCAACACAACAAACGCTGGCAAAATATAATTGTGGTCTCTAGCTGCAAGATATAAATGAGAGTCCTCGTCACAGTGCCATAATGAATATAAAAAGCAGTATATACAGTATGCAAAACTTAACTTATGTAACAGTAATAGTCCCCGCAGCTGTTGTACACTTGTCCTACCTTCAAAACAACCAACCGCAATGATGCACGGTGAAGACAAAGTAAGAAAATAATATTGTGGTGCCTGAGTTTCATAAAGGCAAAGCAAGAAAATTGAGTTTTAATACAAGCTGAACTTTTGTTTGCAGATATTTAAAAAAAACAAAACAATCTTTATTATTTTTTATTGCTTTTCAGAGTGTAATACTGCGCATGTTTTGAATGGAATGGATTCCTTAGGTTTTTGTAGTTTGATATGATGCTAGTATCTTCACTCTAGTTTTAAAACTGAGTCTGCTAGAACTTAAAAATCACAAGTTGTGTTAATGTGTTAAAGAAATTAGTGGCATTAAAACAAATTTGCATTAACGTGTTATCGCATTAACTTTGACAGCCCTACTACAAACATTTGTGAAATAAGAAAATATAGATGGACCCCACTAAAGTAAGTCATTTGTGCATACAAACCAATATAAAATGTAAATATTAAAGGGACTATTTGTAACTTTCAGAATTGCTTCTTAACAGCGACACCTGTGGCCGTGAAATCAACGAAAGTCAGCGTCGGGCTCGCGCTTGCTCGCTCTAAATAGACCTGAACGAGCATCGCTCAAAACAAGTGAGGCGACACACGTCAGCTAAAACCACAATATCACTCTATATTTCAGCTGCTTGGCAGTAATGTTAGCTGACCAGACCAAGGTCTCTCCATGAACATGATTTAGATCTGATCCTAGTGTTGGCTTTTCCTGCCTCACCCTCCTGCGTCCGCAGGGAGACACTGGCAACCGGAGCCTCTCCTCCGCTGCCTGCTTGCATTCACTGACACAGCGCGCACCAACAGAGGTTTTCCGTGTCTTGTGAAGTGACGAGCCTCTGCAGAGAGAAACGTGAACCGTGACACCGGCACCCG